>CAUYRT010014345.1:0-65822 GCA_963574885.1 Lepilemur ruficaudatus
AATTTTATGTAAACACTTAAATAAAATAATGACATAGATATTGAGAGAGTTATTTGAAATATCTTTGAAGAAATAATTCATTTGTGAAAACAAATGTGTAAGATAAACAGAAAGAAATCTTAGGAAATATATCCTATGTTCTACAATAAAAATGATCATATTAATACATTTAGCATCAGGTAAAATTGAGCAAAGCTTATTTTAAACCTATGTCCTTTTGGTCCTATTTAGCATGCTTTCTTCTTCCTTAAGAAAACTTAACTGTAAGTAGATTATTTAAGAAGAAAAGTACTCAAGAACCTAACTAGAATTTTTATTATAAAGTAATTCACCATGAACCAAATTTACCTTACAGTTAATAATGCTACTGATTTTTTGTGTATATATATATATTAATATATACATAATATATATATATCTTATATATATCTCATTAGAGTTATAAGTATTTGGGCATTTTTAAGTATCACGATTTTTTCAAATGTAATATTATTTCTATGTTATATTTAAATATGTTTTTTAGTTAACAAAATAAGTCTTAAAGAATATCGCAAACTAATGATAAGTCACATTGAGGCATCTGCATTAATGCTAAATAATGATCCATCCAGTCTGTTCACTTTCATAGAGAACAAGCTACAGCCAGTGTTTATTCATGGCACATTCCATGTATTCTTTAAATTAACTTTTACTTTAAGTTATACTTTCTTACATATAATACATTGTTACACTACTTACACATTTTGTTATAGATTTGTAAGCATTTTCTAAAGCATTCTTATTAACTGCACCCACACACTATAGATGTATTGTATGAAGAAATATCTGTCTCATATCATTACTGATGCCTAAAGAGAGTTAAGCCAGTAGAAAAAAAAACTTCCAATTATTATTTTTGTAAAAAGCACAATTGGTGAATGTATCATGGAAGGGACACTGCATTGGCTAAGCTTTGTGTGTATAGGGGTTACATGAACCAGATGAAACCTCTCATGCAAGGTGACATTCAGAAGAGCTTCTGATCCAACACACAATTTTTCAAGCCGGGCAACACAACATTTAAAAGAGTAATTTAAAAATCAACTTTGGTGTTGTGATCTTGTCACACACAGGCAGTGGCATGGGACATTATTATTTAAATTATGCAATGAATGTAATAATGGTGGCATAATTATGTAAACAATTTCGAATATTTTAAGAGCTATCAAATAGTGTAATAAAAGAAAAAAATAATAGTTTTGCATCCTGGAAAGTAATATTATCTTATATGACTATTGCTTTATTAATACTATCAAATCTGTTTGATTTAAACTTAGTGAATTACTCTTAAATTAATACTACTAGCTGCTTTCTCTAAAGCATTTGTGTATTCACTATTTCTAGAAATAGATTTGCTTATAACATGTACTTATCTTACATTTTTATTCATTTTTCAAAACACATAAATATAGAGATGATAGCATTTCCACCTTTCAGCATATATCTATTAAGTACATGTAATTACTTATGTACTCTTCATTTGGAAAACCTTTAGTTGAACCCATAACATGTTTGTTGACAAGACTATAAATGCATATTATCCCTGTCATGCCAAGTTCTTTGGTGCCATATGCTAAAATAGCATGTTATTTCATTTTCTTCATCTTTGAAAAGATCTACCATTCAAGCCTGGATTAACCAGTTTCATAGTTACAGAACTGTATCCCGTACTTGACAGAGCATTGTCTAGGCAATGAACCAGTGTCTGAATCTGAAAATAGGATTAATCCTCTACTGAATGTAGGAGGTTTCAACAAAGTTAAGAAATTGTATGATCAATTTCATTCTTAATCAGTTGTGGCTGAAGACAGGTACCTCTTCTAATTTCATAGATAAAGCAAAGGGAGCCATATGAAAATTCTCTCCTGTAATGCAAAAGTTACGACTTTTTAAAGTCACAGAATCACTCATTCTTCATGCTGTGTAGCTTTTAGAAACCTTATGAAACAATCTTACTAGGAATCTCATATATCTTCAACGTAAAACATTAAATGGTAACACATCTCCAGAAAAAAAACAATTTCTCCTCAAATATATAGTCCATTGCATTCTCATCAAAAAGTTGATGCAAATACATGTAAACTTATTTCCTACAGTTGATAACTTTCCTTTCATTGTACCTTTGTTATTTCAAAGAGTTACTGAGAACTTCACCCTAAAACAGTAATTAGCTGTAAATACTATAGAATTTTGATGATCTTTGTAGTTAAAATTCAAGCTTTTCTTTGAGATTAGTGTGCTTGCAAAAATTCAATTGATGCGCATGGTTATATTGAGCTTGCAAGGGAAAAAACAAAACAATGCTCTATCAAAGCAATGCATTATACATATCACTGCAAACAAAAAATATACCAATGTTTGCTTTGAAATACTCTCTGTTTCCTGTGGTTTTCTTCACGACGTTAAGATACATTTGCCTAGGATAATAGAAAGCAATTATACTCAACAGACATACACATACTTAATGCTGACCTGAGTGAGAACCACAAATACACAAAGAAACCTCTTCCAGGCAAAGTGATCACCTTAATCTTGACATCCAATACCCTTCTGTATATGTGTTATTTTTACTATTTATATACTGCCTTATTTTTAATATTGAAAATAAAGAAACCACTTCTTATTAAATTATCCATAAAGATGTCTTTATTTTTGACAGTTCTGACTCAAATTATTTAAACAAAAGTTATGAGAAAACCAGGAGTCCGTTTCACGTGAATATAATAATAATATACATAAACACACTAATATGTAAGTAAAGCCTCCACAACCAAACTAGTACAATTTGAAGTTTAGTTTTATTTTTATAACAATACTCTATATGCAAATTTGAAGACTATAAAAAGAGCTCCGGTAGGTATCAGTTTTTTGAAAAGTAAAATAAGAAGAAAATATTGCAAGTTTTTTCACTGAGTATTTAAATATTTTATTCAAATACTACAAAACGTATTCTTACGTGCTTCCAAATATTGAGAGACAGAGAGTGTGTGCAAAATACAGCAACTAGGAGAAAAGCAGTATTTGTGCTACTTCATTATAAGAAAGGAAAAATTGAATAGCTTATATTGTCAAGCAAAATAAATAACACTCACCTTGCTTAGCAATGGAACTGAGTTTGGCTCTGCTCAGCACTGACAATTCTGTCGTTGCTTCTGTCTCAGTCCTTCTCTTTTCTTTTTATAGTATCTTCACAGCTGAATCTTCACGCATCTCAGTGTGGCTCTCTCTCTTCGAGCATCACTTTTAACTCAGACAGGCAGGAATCTGAAGCCAAAGGATCTCTCTATCTGATTGGTTTCCATTCAGCGTTTCTGATAAATAAGAGACGTCTTTGAAATAGGAAGATATTGCCGCTGATGGCGCTGCAGGGCTCCAGGTTTGGGGTCGAGGAAGTGAAGACTTCTCTGGGCACAGTGATTTGCAAGCGAATGAAGTGGGAGGACTCAGAGAGGAGGGCTTTGTCAAAGACCCCCATAAGAGAAAACAACCCAGGGTTTTTAGACTGGTTAATCAGCTCTGCTTAATCTGTTTGCAATTGGGAGAGAAAGGTCACAGCATGCCGTTACCTGTAAATCATCTGTGGAAAATATATATGACATGAAGAGTGCTGTTGCTCAAAAGGAATTTTGTGTATAGCCCCTGCGGAATTCACTACTACCTATTTCAATTCAGTGTCAAAATGTCAAGTTTAACAAAAGGAAGAGAAAGAATACAGATTACATTGGTCATTGATAATGATGAATTATTATCTGTATCTGTATGAGTTTTTAAACTAAAATAATATTTTAAAAACAATAATTTTAAAGCATCTAATAAGTGATATCTTGACACATTCTTTTTCAGGAAACAGAATGGTTTCAAGTATAATTTCAAATTTCTAGAACACTTTGCTTTTTACTTGACAATGCAATTGAGAAATTTTCACCATCCCTGGGAATATCCAAAAACAATGGTGATCACAGACACATCACAAAAACTACAGCACGATCCACCTGTTAGAGTCCCTGTATATTGTACAACTTTTAGAGAGGATACACCAAAGCAGAATCAAATCCTGCTTCAGAGAGAAGTCTCTTTAGTACTTCTGGAAATGGCATAATGAGGAAGATATTGATTAGTAGATAAATCCTTCTGAAAAGAAGTCCTAGTAATAATTGTATGAAATGCACGGTGGGAATGTGGCTCACTTTATAACGGCTCGTTAAGTCTCAGTAAGTAAATAGCTTAAGTGCCAAAAAATATCAATATCCTTTTTGATGCTTCAAAGAAAAACTGACAATGAAAAACAAAAAATTTCTTCCACTTTTTTTTTTTTTCGAATAGTGAAGCTTATCCATGAAGTGTAGATAATAGAGGTGCCTATCCAAGGTTTGTGGATTATGGAAATTCATTTCTAAATAGGGAAAACAAATGTTTAGAAAATATGACTTTACATAGCCCCAAATAAAATGTGCCACAACTAATGTGTGGTGATTGAACATGAGGTGAATGATTTTAAAATAACTCGTGGGTTTGAAATGTAGGAGGTACACAAAAAAGGGGGAGCTTCATTTTGTTCATCTATAAATGAAGAAAGAGACAGAAGAAATAAAACTTTATGCATATTCCCAGGGCTAGATAGATAGATTCAAGTGGTTAAGACAGCTTAGTGAATTCTTCATGGAAGCTAAGAGTGTTTTCTTCAGGCAAAGACACTTAATTTAAAATTCACAGCCTCCTTTAGACTTATTTCTTCTGGGTCTACTTGTTCCTTTAAATAAAACTACATATTATAGAAGCCTCTTTATTAATAGAGATAAAGTAATGTATGCAAAGTGGGAAAAAGGAACCAAACAAAATATTTTATCATAGTTTAAGGTAAATATTCATAAATAAAAGCTTTAAATCCCTCATGTTGCATAAATTTCATTTCCCACTGAAACCCAACTGTAGGGAAAGGCTGTTTTGTGTGAAATGCACAGTCCAACAGAGCATTCTATAAGCTGATTTGAAGTTATTTTTACTACTCCATGAAAAAAGGGAAAAAGTTTTGCCACATGAAAAAATAGTATCTCAGGAGTCTTCTGCCTTTCCTTTGTTTGATTTGGTACTAGTGTTTGAAAATAGAGGGCTTAAACCTTGGAACTATAGAAAATTCTTTTATATCATGTGTATAGCTATGTGTAAGTTTTCAAATAAAAGTGCATTCTATATCATATGAAAACAGTTTTAATGATTGCAATAATGAATATAAATACTTAGCAAACAAGTCTTCACAAAAATATTAATCATCATCATTATTTATAGTAGTAGGAATATATATCCTTTTCCATTGTATTTAGATATCAAAATTCATTAAAAGTAAATGTAACATACTGAAATATTATTTTCAAGATTATTTGAATAAACTTTTTCTAAATTTTTGGTACTTTATAGGTATTGCTTATTACCCAAAACATAGGATATGGATTCTTTTTTTTTTCTTTATGCGTATTTTTTTATTTTGTATTTATTTTTTTAATTTCAGAATATTACAGGGGTATAAATGTTTTGGTTATATGGATTGCTTTTGTACTCTTGAGTCAAAGTTGTTTCTTTTCTTCTTATTTGAATATAAAGCATTTTCATACTTGAGTACTCCATCGATTTAATGTTGCTCAAGAAACTGATGTATCTCTGCCATCCAGAAAACTCCATTTTTTAAAAATTTCATTACAAAAAATTATATAGTATAATAATAATTTTGCAAAATTTTGAGAGAGAAATATTTAAAAAGTGGAATAGACACAATGCTGGTTTCTCTTGTACTGAAATAGAAAATTGAAAAGTATGGGTCAATGAATAAAATAAACTTTATACTCGAATGAGTTATTAATTACACGGTTGTTCCCACAGTGTTTAGGTAGGCCCATAAAGACATGAGTATTACATGGGAACAACCTTGAGACAGAGCTCCCTGTGCAGTCACACAACTCATAGGACTAGCCTGGAATCTAAGACCACCATCTACTCCTGGTAAGCCCCATTCACCCCTTCTCAGCTAAAACTG
Source organism: Lepilemur ruficaudatus (assembly GCA_963574885.1). NCBI lineage: Eukaryota > Metazoa > Chordata > Mammalia > Primates > Lepilemuridae > Lepilemur > Lepilemur ruficaudatus. The sequence continues at coordinate 6,068 of CAUYRT010014345.1, forward strand.
AAATGGTTGGCACAGCAGCTTTTGATTGTCACTCTTGTAAATATCTTGATCTAGATCTCAACACCAAAGGCTTGCTCCTACAACCTAAAGATTAAACTGCAGTTGAGAACCAAGCAAAAATAATAAATTCTGTTATTTTCCCTAACAAGCCATTAATATTAATCCCATCATTGTTCACATCCCTATTTATATCAGGCCCTCTAGAGAGTTTAAGCTTCTCCAATCATCTGTCGTAACATGATTCTTATTACTCTTTGACTTGGAATATTCCCAAATCTCACTGAATGCGCTCAGACCAATTATACCCACTGGTAGATCTCAGTCTAACGTCCTACAATCCTTTGTGTCTTTGGATTGTTCTTTGAACATTCTCTTTAATTCCCTGCTCTAACTCAAGCTGGCTGTTGTGTTAAGATTCGTTTTCATTTGAGATTTCATTGAGGTAAGATCATCTGTGAGAGATGATCTACTGTCACAGCCATGTACAGCAGGGCCTGGAGTTGGGTAGACCATCTTCTGGCTTGTCATGCCTGGGCCATTTTTCTTCACTTGTTTCTCCATGCTTGCCATCAGTTTAAATCAGACTTAACTCTCCTCATCAAAGTAATTTAAATACCAAATCATACTCCTCCTCATTCATTAAAAATGAATACCTGAGTTAGTAGCTTATTATTTTCATTGTGTTTTATTTTTATTATTTTGCTTTGTAATCACCACTGTCATTCTCAAGAAATTCTGCAGCCACTTAGATCATCCACACACTACATTGACCACCCCTCTTTGCCTTGATTTTCCATTCTCAGTGATCATTTTCTCCTCTCCACTTCAGCTTGCAACCCCGTGTTCATACTACTGAGAACAGAAAAATCCTTTATTTTTTCTTCTTAACATCCTTGATGGTGTTACTCCATTCCATGCCGCAAGGTGGACTAATGATGAGTTAACTCAGTAGAACTAAACTGGATTACTGTTACAGGCTATTAGATTTCTACCTGCCTTTTATGACTGATAAATGAATTTCTCTAGAGGCCAAAGTCAGAGGGCAGATTGTTTCTTTCATTCACATGGTCTTACCTCAACCAGAAACATCAAAGGATCTGGTGCTCAAGGCCCTCTCCTGGGGTGGGGATTGTTTTCCAGAACATTACATAGGGTACCTAACCCAAGCACCCCATTCTGTGAGATGGAGAAAGTGAAGGGAGTAAAAGCATTATGTTGATTTTCTCCTATAAGATTTTTTTTTTCTGAATAAATTTTGATTTGCAACTATGCTGCATGTCGCTGCTGTGCTTGTTCCTATTGTGTTTAATACCCAGGACTTTTAATTAGCAGAAACAGTATGACTTCAAAAAACGGTTTTTCAAAAGTCCTAATTTTGCTATTGTGACCTCTACATTTAAGTCACTCTCTCTGTGATCTGATGCCAGCAATTCGTCCTCCATTTTAAGGCTGCCATCGACCCCACATACTTTTCAATGTTTGTCACCCCTCTGAGATCTCGCTTCTTTGCTCATTTAGGTTTTTCTCAATCATCAAAATCACTCCCTTGCACGCTCTCTTATTCTACTCTCCCTCTGTCACTGTGCCTCCAGTGAGTAATGTTTTTTTTTTTTTTTTTTTAGAGATGGGTGAGAAAAGACAAATAAAAAAGGGGCTTTATATCATGTCTGTGGCAATAAAATATGAAACAGGGACAGAATCTGGGATCCTTGGAATCTTAGTATATGGAGCGATCTGTACACCCAATAATGCAGCAGAAGAATTTTGGAATCAGAGTTACTCTTTTCGGTTGCTCTTTTTTCTTCATAGTTCAGAGAGCTGTGACATATTCCGGGCTTAATCTTGAAGTTGAAAGTCCAGGAAGTTCACAATATCCTTGAAGTCTGCCCTTGTGTATAAACGTATAGACCATGTAGAACATAGATGGTGTATAATAGTGACCTACTATTTTTTTTATATTCTGCATATGGTTATGCTTATCTCCTGCATCCTACTGTCACCATTACTATTATTACTATTACTATGCTACCACTACTGCCACCACCACTAATAATAATAATCCACTAATTATAATAATAGCAAAGGGTTTAATTTATTGTATAATTGCATTAATTACTCTAAGCATTTTATAAAGGTTATTTCTTTAAAAAATCCTAATGGGTAGATTTTGGTTTTCCTTGATATAGTGTAAGAAAAGTGATGCTCAGTGAGATTATTTGTTAAAATCCATTTAGCTAGGCAGTTCACACCATCAAGAGTATAAGCTAATAGTGCCATTTAAGTCAATGCTAGTTCTCTTTACCACTGCACTATAAAATGTCCTTCAGTTGTCTCATCGGCAGCAAAGTGAATCACAACTAGGACACCGATGGCTCAAGGTAAATGGAATATTGTGTATCCTGTAGAAAGAATTCTCATCCTCAACATTGCTATACCATACAGAAACATATCTGAAATGTTTCTCCTTGCTGAAGATATTTTTAAAATATAAGAAAGAACACACAAAGTTTTAGTAAAAAATTAGATTAGAAGAATGAGCAAATTTATAAATCATTTGTCAAAATGATTTATAAAAGAAATGGCACATTATAAATGATTTATAATCATAAATAATTTAAACATATTTTACAGGTTTTTTTTTCAGGTTCATGGGAAATTTTTTGGAAATAATTAGAAATATTTTTCCAGATCGTATCAGTCAGATAAGTATTCTACAAAGAATATGTTAGAACAAAAATTCCTACTTTAAAGAAAAATATATTTTAAAATCTTTAAAGTTTTATTTATCTTTGTATCCTCTAAGCAAAGTAGTTGACCAGTAAATTGCATATCATGTGCTTAATATAACTTTAAGACAAATTGAAAACTTAAAAACTCTTAGTCATTTGTTTTCTTTCAAAATTAATATGGCTTTCTTATAATCTTATACATGAACATTGTATGCTTATCTTAAAAGTCATGAAACAGAGAATAGAATCAGTAAAAAAGTAAAATCCCCTTAAATATATAACAATAAAAGGCATTTTCTCTTACCATAATTTAAACATGCAGCTAAAATCATTCACATAATTAAGCTTAAATAAGTTAGACACTACTGAATGCTTTTTTTTTTTAATCATGGATCTTCAATGTTTTGTTTTTAGCACTACATTTTTCTCCTTTACTTTCCCCAATTCCTGTCCATCTTCTCTTTTTACCACTTCTTACTTCTAATGCAGGGCCTGACATTAACAGTCTCTCTTGTAATTTTTTGCACCCTACATCATCAGATTAAATCGATCTATCTATTGATCAATTGATCTATGGATGTGTCTGCTGTTTATGTGTTTCTTTACTCTTTTAATTGAAAATAAGCTTATTTCATTATTTTCATTGTATCTTGTTTTCTATTTAACAATATAAAGTAAAATCTCCTCAAGTCAACTGATGTATTTAATATTTAAGTGCTGCTAAATATCCTATTCTGTTTAGTATTCGTGGATATTTTCTATTTTCAAGATTTTTATGTCTCCATTAGGAGTATATACAAAGTACCCAATCATTAATATCTGACATTTTGGGTATTTTTGTTTTAAATTTTGTGGGGAACAAATTTAGGAATATGATATTTATTTTGGGAAATATTTTAATAGATATTTAATATTATATTTCATAAGCTATATTTTATATTTCTCTGAGGATTTTACTCTATTTTTTCCAATTTGATGATTGATATATCTCAATGTTACTTTAATTAAATTTCCCTGCCTAAGAACTTATTATTGGCCTTTTCAGTGAAGTGTCTATTCGTAACCTTTAATTAAAATATCACTTTTTTTATAGATTAAATTCTCATACTTGCTGGAATACATTTCTGGATTTTATTCTGTATGAGATAAATGAAGAACTGAATTTTAAAATTAGAATCACACTAATCAGTGATCTTACCCACTCTTAGGCTATATGGATAATTTCAAGAATACAGGTTATAGGCACAGTTGAAGCAAGGAGAAGTCTGGGGCCAGGTCCCTGGTTACCACATCAGAATTGCCTGGATCAGCTTTAATACATGAAGCCTCCACACAATATGCCTGGGTATATTACTCACAGGGAAGATACCATTGTGATCACTAGACATCTCTATTTTACTTTGTTAGGGGACACAGATTTAAGGTTTGTTTACCACAGGCAATCTTTAACAACTGGATACATATTGTTATAGGTGTTACGTAATTGAGTAAATTACATTGATATATTGACCAGGATATATATTATCAGCATGTTTACAAGACACTTAGACTGGACCACCTTTTCTCTTTCCTGGGGATGTCCGCTAGTAATGGGAAAACAATGTTCCACCAACTTTTCTTATAAAAATACCTTGTTGCTATTATAACAGTGACTTTGTACTATGCTTTACTAGTTGGTATGTACAATCCATCTCCTGGTAGTTTGCATAATTTTCTTGAAATTTTACAGATTTACTTCCTTTCAGTGTGAAATGCTCCAGGTAGGAAATATACAGACAACTATGAATTTTATTCTCTTTCGGTACGGAGTAGGCCTATCCCACTTCATGTTTTGTGGTCTGGGACGTAATACCTCACTACCTACCACTGTGTTACATAAAGCCTAAAGTTACTAATGTCTTTGCTATTCATGCAGATACGACTGTTGTTATCCACATCACAATCTAACCTTCATGAAGACACATTGTTACGAAGAAACATAATTTCCCATCACTATGCATTATTTCCTTTAACCTAATCTACTTATAAGAACTGGCTTTTTAACTTTAAATTAAATTTTTATCTAATTTGATCTTTTTGATCAAGCTCAGTAGAGCCCTCTTGCTCAGCTTCTCAGGGCCTCTGAGACAACTGTCCCACTTTTGTGCTTTCTTATCCCAATGGATCACCTTACTACCTCTTAACACTCTACTATGACAAAATGTCCCCAGTGTTTCCTGACTCGCTACTTGAATTCACCTGTGCTCATCACATATTAGGAAAGATGACTGAAAGAATAATGATTAAATAAATGATGACTAGAAGAATGTTCATTTCCAATTGAGGAAACGAGTAGAATGAAAAGCATGAAGTGTGCTTCATTTTTATTATCTGTTTTTAAAATATTTAATACACAAAGAAGGGTATATAAAATACACACAGTTTAAAGAATAATCCCATAATGAACATGTATGTGTCCAAATTAATATTACAGTATTACCATTATAAATCTATTGCATGTTCCACTCATATCATATACCTCCCATTCCCAAAAAGTCATAGGACAGTGGGACAATGGTTATCAGCCTTCCAAATGAAAATTTAGAATCTGATTTTCTTGGTGAACCACATTTCTCATTAGCTTTCAAGCCTACAAAATTCAGTTACTTTCTTCTTTCCTGGTAGTTTCTTCTTTTGTGGATTACTTATATTTATCAGAAAGGAGTGGAATTACATGTCTGTCTGTGTTCAGTTTTTAGGTTGATCCACGTTTTATGCACAGGTTTCAGTTCATCAGTGAATTGGAAGAACAACAGCAATAACAACAACAAAAATGTGGCATCTGCTTCACCAACTTTGAAAAGAAAAATATAAATTGACAGATTTTGATATTGAAAAGCTTGGTATTAATAACTTAAATTTTGAAAACACTGATTCTTAAAGATTTGTGTTATTAATGGTATCTGAAAGCTTCAAAAGAGTAGCTTGTCCATGCAAATAGAAGAAACTGCAGAGAGTGAGGAAAGAAAAATTAGTTTCTCAATACTTATCTCTGAGTGTATAATGTTCTGATTTAGTTAACAGCGATTGCTAATGGGTTGTTCATAAAAAGCTATCCATACCTTTGAGATAACAGCCTTGCAAAGCTTTTTGCTAACGTTCCTTTTTGTTTTTTATTCCTAGTCATTTAAAAACAACATCTAATTCATATTATCATTTCTTCTTTTCAAATTTTTAAAAAAATTTTAATAATGTCTAATTTGTATTTATGTAATCATTGCCAATTTTTCATTGTGTTATACAATGTGTACAATATATGAAGGCATTGTATTATAATTATAATAAATACATTATAAATTGTAATAATATATTATAAAAAGTTATATATATATACACACACACATAAATATACATACACACATAATCTTAGGTGCACAGTCAAAAAAAGTCAAAAGCTCTGGGTTAAACACTCACTATAGCATCATTTCCATAAACAAGCATAGAGAATAACTCCATGAACACAGTACTTTGCTAGAAGCACTGAAACACCAGAGTAAAAAGGCTGAGTTTCTTCTTTTAAGATTTTAAGCCACGAAAAGGATATTTTACATCCTGCAGAGTAAAGCTGACCTTGAGAAGTTTTCTTTTTGAAGCAACTAAAAGAACAGATTTGACTCTTATTTATTGGTCTGTCTACTTAGCATACCAGCATACATCTCAGGCTAGAGTAACAAGGTCACGGGCTTCAGCCCTGGTCATACAGTAGATCAGAGGAGCCTAAGCTGCTCATCCAGAGATTCTGATTGAATTATTATAGGGTAAAACCCAGACTCTGGCAATTTCAACAGTTCCCCTGATGATTTCAACATACTTATAGGTCAAATAACAACTGCAGGATAGTGAGTTAATCTAATAGATTTAAAATTGCAGCCTCTGGTTATGTTCGAGAGAGGGTAAGCATGTGATATCTGGAGGTCCCAGAAGGCTTCAGGTGCCAGTGATTCCAGTGCCAATCCCAATACGCAGTGCTCATGGAAAATAGAATTGCTCACACTTCCTTGAATGTCCTGTGGTTCTTTGCTTGTTTTCATACCTCCATGCACTCACATACGCTTTCTGCCAGAAAAGTCATGTTCTCTGTAATTTGTTTTAATCTATCAAGACAATGCAAATGTCACCTTGTCTGGAAGGTGTCCCTTGTTCTTCACAAATCTTTTTACCACTCCTCCTCAGGTATCTCTAATGGGCATAGATTTCATTTTGCCTCTTTGTTTTGTTGTTGATGACAGGTTCATCTCCTTCCATCAGATTGTAAATTCCTTAGGACTATAATCTTTTCTTATTTGCAGATTGTAACATTACCAGCCTGTATATTACCTGTTTGGTATACAGCATTGCTCAGAAAGGGGGCTCCCTATTTTTTAAACCACTGGATTGATTAATATATAAGATCTCAATTTTTTTTCCAAAAGAAGAACTGTTTGCAATTGCCTCTTTAATTGGAAAATACGGCTAACCTTATCTATACAGCAGAATAATTTAACAGGCAAAGCTAGAGCAACAACTATTACAAACACATCTTTAAAGGAAATGTAATATTAGTCAACACTTGGTTTCATAGTTTCAGCTATTTCATTGGAAGATTAATCCCTTAGTGCCCACATGTTAATTTCAGATCTTAAAATAAAAAATACAGACAGAAGAATTAGATTATAGTCATGCTTTTGCTTGTTTTGTTTTAAGTAATTGGTGGCGTTTTTTTAACAATAAAAACTATCTTTTGAAACCCTATCATGATGGTTATTACAGTAGTTATCTACTAAATTTAACTCATTAGATCTCCACAATAGTACACAAAAGCATGTATGAATTTTCTCACCCTTCAGGTAAGAAAACTCAGGCTCAGAAACTCTCTTTTATAACTCCCAAATCTCACAGTTTGCAGTGCACAGATGTGAGTAAACCAAGGTCTATTTTACTCTGACACCTTTGTTATTTCTAGCATGCTTTATACAAGAACACCAGATTGCATCTTCTGGGCACAAACGTTTGATTTTTCTTTTGCAATTTACTTTTAGGGGAATGGTGCCACATGCTAGCTGTGTGGATATTATCAAGCTACTCAATATCTCACAGGCCTCAGTTTTCACGCAACAAAGGAGGGCCAAGGCAATGACAGTGTCATGGAGAAGTAGGTTTTAAATGACTGGCATCAAATTTGAAATTTTTGCTTTTAAAATACACATAAATACACATACAGGGACAAGGCTGCAGTCTACCTTGAAAATTCTTCCAGTTCAAGTGTCCTAATTATATCATCCTATATCACACTGGTTATTCCTCCAGTTCAGCTCCTGAGCCAAGACCGGCCTTTGGTTTTGTATCATTTCATTCACAGCTGAATTCACCAATGTTTGATTTTTTTTTTCCACCATGGCATTCCAGACTAACCCTGATAGGTAATATTAATTAAGCCTGCTCTTGAAATTTGAACTCAATTGTGCAAAATGTGGCAAGGGCAAAATGATTGGGAAAATCACTATATCCAACATAGAGAATAGAGTCTGCCAACATTGTTAGAGAGAAAGCCAAAGGAGGAAATTCAAATTGTATTTACTGAAACTCTGCAATGTGCACCATAAGGGCATATCTCCTCTCTTATGAGGGAGAAAAGCACAGTAATAAAAAATTATGGTGTAAATGTTTACGTAACACATATTCCAACGTTAGGGTCATGAGTCTGCCTATGTTGCTCCTGTAGGACACGATTCTCTCTGGGGGTGTTAGGTTTTATATACAATTCCTTATATTTAATGTGTGCATGTTTAAAAGCAGTTTTTTTTTAATCCTATGAGTGTTTATGTTTTAATTGGAATAATCTTTTACTTTTAATGTAACTGCTGATATAGTTGATTTCAAATCTACCAATTGTTCTTTGTATTCTATGTGTCATTTGCTCCTTTATTCTTTCTTTCTTGGTGTCTTTTGTATCAGATATTTTTATTATTTCATTTTCTCTCTTGGATTAGCTTTTTTGTTATGCATCTCATTGCTATATGTCTACTAGTAATCTCAGAAATTGAAAATTTAGCCATAATGTATTAGAGACAACAGTATATATTTATATTATTAGAGAAAACGAATTAGTATTTTTACAGCATCAAAACCAATGCAAAATAATTTTAATGGATTGTCTTAATTTTATCTACCTGCTTTTTGTGCAATTATTATTACATATTTTAATTTTATAAACGTTGAGAATAAGATATTCTAATATTCCTTAAATAATGAAGTTTGAATATGAATAATGAATTTTATATTTTATCACATATTTACCACTTTCAATATTGTTTATTCCTTCTTGGATATATCTACCTTAATTTAAGATATAGCATTTTCTGTAATGGAGAATGTTTTCAAGTATACTTGAAAACATGTTCTCTTAGTTTTCATTTTTCTGAGACTATTATTATTATTTCACCTTTATTTTGAAGGTTATATTTTCCAGATATGGGATTCTTTGTTAATCATTATATATTCTTTCAGCACTTTAAAGATAACATTTCTTTGTCGTCTGCTGAGACAAACTTTCTAACGAGAATTCCATTTTTTCCCTTATTGATCAAAAAATATTTTTCTTTTTTCTCTGACCGATTTTAAAACTTACTCTTTACATTTCATTCTCTGTAGTTTGCCTATGATTTTCCTAGCAATAGCTTTTTTTCTGTATTTCTTCCTGTGGTTGTTCATCCATGTTCTTAACATAGAGACATGGATTTTGATGTCTCTTTTTAGATTTAGAAAACCACTGTCCATTATTTATCTTATAAAATTGCTTCTGTTCCATTTCCCCCCCTTTTTCCCTTCCTTCTAGAACCTCAGTTAAATATTTGTTGGTTTTTATCATATGCTACAGATCTCTTATGCTCTTTTTCTCTTTTCCATTCTGTTTTCTGTGTTTCACATTGGATATTTTTTCTTGAACACTGTTCAAGTTTTCTAATCCCAATTTCTGTTCACTAATCCTGCTGTTAATTCATCTTTTTAAATTGCTTTTACCAATTATTATCTCTATTTAACTAACCAATCCTCTCTCTTTTGATCCTTGCACTTACTTCAATATCTGGATTACTGTCAGGTCTGCTTTCACTGACAGCTTTACGTCTGGAATATCGCTTGGCAGTTTTATGTCTGAACATGTCTAGTGATTTTTATTGAATACTAAACATTGTGGATGATACTAACCGAGAGTTTGGATTATGTTGTCTTCTCCTGAAGAGTACTGATGTTCATTCATACGTAGTCTATTTCTTACAGATCACATTGACCCTGTTGAGACTTGGTTTTAAGCCCATTAGGGAAGATTTCTTTGTTTTCTCTTTCCCCTAGTGCCTTTCTGTGTCTCAGCTGAGTACTCAGAATCTTCACCAAATTCTCTCTGTCCTAAGTGGGCTCATACACCAAAGTACTTTCAGCACTGTGCAAACGCTGACTTTTTTATTTGGCTCTCAGTCTCCCAGCATCTATTCTCTACTAGACATCCCAAAGTTTTGCCTTGAATATGTATAGTCAAGGATACCTGGGGATTTTTTATACAAATATTGGGGACTTGTCATATGTAGTTTCTACTTTTTCTGGTATCCTGTCTCCAAAACTTAACTGCTGTGGATGGCTTCCTTGATTTCCAATCTCTGTTTCATCCATGCAGCATTACAGCCACTTTTAACTTGCACTCCATTTCCAATGCACCTTCGAAAAATACACTCAGGGAAAAAGCTAAGACAAATGTGAAAGCTCACCTTTTATTCTTCTTTTCTCCTATCTATCTATGTTGTTCAGATTTAAAAGCTGCTTAATTTAGGAGCCATATTCACTAACAGCTACTCTCATGACTAGAAATAGAATGCTCTTATTAGTCCTTTAAATGAAAATAAAAATTAAGTTTTACTGGCTGGATAGTTTAATCATTACTTATTTTTGTGTCTGTTTAAGCAGAGTTCTGACACAATTAACACCATTTAGTTTGGAAATGCGAGATATTTCTGTTCCATATAGCCATTAGAAGAGGTTACTGGATTCAATAAATATTTCCAAAACAATAATCTGTGCATGAAAATCTATTCAAAGTAGACTTTTTTTTTGAAGACTTAATAGAATGATCTATGCAAATTTCTGGTTTTTAATTCTTGCTTCAAATTAGAATACATTGGTGAGAAGTTTAAAAAAATGCCAGTGCACAAGGATGCTTAATTAAGATGGTATGGAATCTAGGAGTATTACACACCAATAAAAAATAAACTCTCCAGGTGAGTTTTGTGCATAAATAGATGTAAACACATATTTTTATCATACCACTTTCTAATGTGCAATTCGTCAATCCTCCAAGTATCTTTAAGGCAAAAATCACATTTTTAAAATGGTATATAACTATGAAACTTTGAATTAACAAAGAATGCTTATAAAAATTATCAACCTTATTTAGAACAAAATTTTAATAATGATTCAAGAAATAACATCCATTCTACATTTGTTCCTGGAGCAGAATAAATTAGTCAGATGTGAGTTTTTAGGGTTTGTTTTTTTTTTTCCTTTCAAACTAACAATTTATTTTTGTCTTAGAGTAACAAAAGAAATTATATAATGTATGTGGACCATTGTTCTTAGAATAAGTCATCTTAGTTTGGATTTTTTGTGTCTATACTCCACTAGACACCCAAATAAGAAAAGTTTGCATGAGTATTTTCCATATATCAACCTATTAAAATTCCTGTAGCCACAAATTCTATCTATATTTATTTAAAATAAGCAAATTAAAATTCCACATATATCCTTCTAAAAAGCATTTTTAACGTCTCAAGAATCTTTAGTAAACACTACATATTTATAAGGAGCTCTGGTAGAGAAAATTGGTGCCTCAATTAAATTAACCCCAAGGAGGGAAGGGGCAACTCATAGTTCTGCTACTGTTTTCTCTTTTCTTCCCAATGCTATAGCTTGAATATTTGTCCCCTCCAAACCTTATGTTAAAATTGATCCGCAGTGTTGGAGGTGGAGGCTAATGGAAGTTGTGTGGAACATGGAGGCAGAGCCTTCGTATATACATTAATACCCTCTCTCAGAGGCAGCAAGCAAGTTTTTGCTTTATTAATTTCTGCTAGAGCTAATTGTTTAAAAAGTGCCTGGCACCTACCAGCCCCTTCTTCATCTCTTGCCGTGCAATCTCTGTCCACACTGGCTCCCCTTCACTTCCTCCATGGGTGGAAGTAGCCTGAGCCCCTCACCAGATGCAGATACAGGTGCCATCCCTGCTTCTTGTACAGCCTGCAGGACCAGAAGTCAAATAAACCTCTTTTCTTTTTAAATTAACCAGCCTCAGGTATTTCTTTACAACAACACAAAACAGACTAAGACAGCTTATGTGACTCCTTATGGTATAAAATCTTATTTCCTGCACACATGCCTGAATCTGAGGCATGCACTCTTATTTTCAGGTAGCTAAATATGTCAGCTGTTTTTCCGTCCATATGGTGTTCCCTCTGTCTAAAAAATTTTCTGTTCATTTTAATCTCCCTCTCCTTTCCCATCCTATCTTCTAATTCCATCCACCTGAAGAATACATACTCATCCCTCATGACTTAGCTCAAATAGCACTTTATCTTTAACTCTTTCTCCTACCTGCTCAAGCAGAATGAGTAACTTTCTCCTTACTACTCCCATAAACTATTGAACACATCCCTATATTATATTTTTTATGTTTAAAATATTATGTACTAGACTAAATAAACTTCAAGCAGAACATCATGTTCTCCTATTATTTGTATTCCTATTTTTCCCACTGTTATGGCTATGTGGGAGAGGAGAGTAATTAATACTTTTTGGTAAAAATTAAATGATTATGTGAATAAAAGTACATGACTCCATTTGATATATTAAGCAATATTGGTATGATAGATTTAATGCCTTAGATGAGGCATCCATGATTATTCTGTCATCATATGTAAGTTTAAAAATAAACACATAAACAGACAGTAGCAACAATTGAGGCTAAGAAAGTTCCCATAGTAATTAGCCTGGTTTTCTACTTTGGAGTCTTTATTCCAAGCCTCTATAGTACACACAAGGAAAATGGTTTTCTAAGACTCTAGAGTCCATATATTTTCAGTTAACTGAAACTGACAATAAAATTCTATATCTGAATGGAAATTTTATCAAAATTGTTATTATTTTAAATTGTGGAGATGACATTTTAAGGCAATAGGAAATAAAATAAAAGCTTTAATTCTAGAGAAGACGGGTAGAATAATCAGTTAATGTGAGTGCAATCTCTTACATACTCACACACATACTTTTATTGAAAATATATGCTACTGATGTTATTAAATAGAACTGATAACATCAAGAAGCAACATTATACTCTTAAAAAGTAAAGAATATATTCAAAATATCTCAGAATTAGTAGGTGCATGTATGAAATATGTTTGTACAATTCTGTGTAGTAAACAGGTGAATAAATGTCACAACTAAAAACTTATAAAATTATAAACTATATAACTAAATGTCTTATAAATATTTATAAAAATGTACATAAGATTTTAATTCAAATTTTTACTAAAAGTCAAGTGTAAATGATTTATATTTATGTATATAAGTGAATTATTCAGTTTGAATAGCAATTTGTGCCATCTAGGTGAAATAATTCCTTTGTTAGTCCCTAATTTAAAAGCAGAAAAGTCACTTGTGACAATGTATTTAATTATGAACTGTACAGTGAAACAAATTTAAGAAGAATTGCATATCTCCTATTGTTCTACCATGAAAGTGGAATAAGTCTCCTCACTAATATTGCATTTTACAATAGAATTAAGTTTTCTGGTTCAAACAGGTTTTATAAATCATATAGTTATTAAGTGAAAACTGTTTTTGATTTCAGCAGCCTGGGACTTTTTTCCAGTCATTACATAATATTACCGATTAAACCAAAGAAACAGAAATGCATTGTATAAATGGTTATCTAAACTTAAATTACCAAATACACAGAGACTAGGCTTACCATTAAATTGAGTTTTCAAGTAATTGACACAGTTTCAAATTTCTTTGTGCCGATGTGTTATATTCCCTCTCTCTATCCCCCTCCCACATTTTTTACTCTCTTCTGTACTTGAAATGAGTTCCATTATTGGCAAGTAGTAACTAACCATAAAATCATTGTGCTTATATTGGCAGATTAATTTCAATGTAAAAATAAAAATCTTTTTCAGTTCCTTAGATATTCCAATCTTTGTACTAAAGTGCAAAGTGTCACAAGATTAGATTATACGATCAACTACTGGTATAACAAAAAAAATACAATATTGCAAAAGCAGTTCCTAAAAGTATATGGAGAAAGAAATAAAGAAAATCCAATGAAAATTAGTAGACATGAAAAGATGAGGTTTTACTAGCTCTGCTTAGTCGCTGAAATATCAAAATTACTAAAGGGACATATCTATATATCTGAATATTTGTGAAATTTCTAGCCCACAAGCAAACAGGCAAGCCTTTTATTCTACATTATATTAAATTATTCCTCTCTAAAATTATGTCTTACCATACAGAAAGAACAGTTTATATATGAGACTACTTTGTTATGGGCACTGATTAATATTGTGGTGTCCTTAAGAACATATAGTGTCTTTGTTTGGCTTTCCCAGAACCAGATCCTGAGACAAAAATATACGTACTTTATTTTGAAAGTCATCTCAGGTAGAGGAGTCAGGATAGGGTACAAGAAAGGAATGCAGCCTATAGGGAGTTGTTATCAGTCAAGATTTCACTGTGAGTACTTAGAGTCTAATCCCACTGAGAAAATCTAGGAGCCAGAATAAAACATGTGTTTAGCAATAATCCTGCTCAAGGGCAAGTGAGCGAAAGGACGTGCATCCTGTCTCTCTTTAGTCTTTGGTTGAGGTCTGCTCCTGAGGGATAGGCGTCAATTTCACACCGTTTTTTGCATGTTGACCATGTAGCAAAGTGTGCTCAGAGAAAGCACCCAGGCTGGCAGTGGAAAACTGCACAGGTATGCAATGAATATGTGACAATGTTGATTGTATTTGGCCACCAAGTAGTAGTGAATACCTTATGTGCCTTGTTTTAAAGCAAGTATGAAAGTGAGGGTGAAATATGACCTGCAAAATCAGAAGCCCATGAGCTCAGTGATGTTTCTATGCTTCCTGTGGACTGAGTTATGTTGAGATATCCCCTGCAATGTTAAGGCCATGCTGTAACTGGAATTTCCCACCACCAAAGACTTACGACATTTGGGAGAATCTGTGTATTTTGAAGGCAGCTTACACATTACTTGGCCATGTTAGTGGGCCCCATTAACCAGAAAATCCACAAAGCTACTAGAGTTTTAGTGAAGCCCAGAATAAAAGGAGTCTCTATAAAAATTCCAAGCCTTACCAAAAAAGATCTGGCTTTGGCCACCGCATGGCTCTAACCAATTCACAGCAGAGAACAAAACTGAGTTGCCGTATTTCAATATTCTCCAGGGGGACCATGTAGCCATCAGGTGGCATATTGATTACATTGGACCCCTCCATCATATAGAGACCTTTGATTTCTCCTCTCTAGAAGAGATACTTTTTTGGATATATATTTGCCTTTTTAGGTCAATACTTCTCTCATGAGCACCATCATTTGGATTTACATAATATTTGGTTCATCATCACTTTTATCCTCACAGCATCAATTTTGACCAAGGAACTCTTCTTAGAGCAAATAAAGTGAGGCAATGAGTTTGAACTCAGAGAATTTATAAGTATTCAACATAACCCTTTCCCCAAAGCAGCTTTTCTGATAAAATGGCATATTTTAGACTCAGTAATGGCACTGGCTGGTGGTGACAGCTATTATTTGCTGAAGGGCTGTCCTATGATGTAACTTGCACTTTTTACCAGCAACCAATATAATATGCTTTTTCCCCCATAGCCAGGATTTGAGAATATATGAGAACAGAGATGTGGAAATGGAAGTGACTCATTTCTCTATTACTCCAATTATAGGCATATGCTAGCAAATAACAATAACAAAAATAAATACATATCTGTTCACTGGGATCTACTGAATTAGAGAAACCTCACCAGGTTTTCACTTAATTGGAAGCTATCTGACCATTTTGAATAGCTCTTGCCACTGAAACTACACACAAAGAAGAAAGTTACTATACTGAGAGAGAGTCGATCATGATCATCAGATATCTGTGTCTGCAACCCAAGAGATTATCTAGGCCGCCTTTTATTATCCTATGCCAACAGATAAATATTAATAAAAATGTAGTCATTGAAAATAGACAGGATTGTTAATAATAAAATCCCTTAGGTACAAAGGGACTACCTTTGAGCTATCTCTCTAGGTAAGAAATCACAACCAATTTCAGCTATCTAAATTTAAATCTCAGTTATTTAAATTTAAATAAAATGTAAAATTCAAAAAAAAAATAAAAGAAATAAATCACAACCAATTGAGGTGCCAAATGAGGAGAAAAGAAACAAGTAATGTGCAACGATACAAAGACATAAATACAAGAATGGCCACATTGCCAATTGAAAAATTGAAGATGGTGGCAGCTAAGCATATTTTCTTTCTCATTTTATTATTCATAGATTTTACATAAGCAATGTTCCCTTTATACATTTGTCTTGAATTGAGATGGTTATTATTTATTCTTAACCCTATAATTCAATATTTAAGTTATAGTATATCTAAGAATAATTGTGACTGATCTACCAAGTATACAATTATCAATCAGAAATTGATAAAATTGAATAAGTTACTTAATGTCTCCATTTTTAGGGAAATTTTGAGTATATCTGTGGTTGCGCAAGGAATAGTTTCAAATTTGGAATAACAATGTATGTGTGTGGGTATGTTTTACTTTATTCTGAAATGAAATGTGGTTAACAGGGCAGGGTATGAATATTGAGCTGACAAAAGATTGATTTGTGCTATATGTTTTCAATATGACATCACTATGACCTTCTTCTGTGCTCTATAATCTCTGTACCTCCTAAGAGATGCAGGAAGTATATTTTTCAAAATCCCCTTTCCTGTATAATTTCAGATCAGAGTTTGACAATGAGAAGTACTCCAGTGAAATCTGGGGGGGCAAAAGGAAAGTAAAAGATTATTTTCTAGAAATATTTGCAGCCAGAAACAAATGTGGACACAATTCACAGGGACTTTCCAGCTGAGCTCCTGAGAAAGAGCCATTTGGAATTTCAGGTTGATGTTTTATGCTATCTTCCTTGCTCTGCAATAACAGTTTTTTTTGAATTCGATGATGGTTTCTCTGACCTTAGTTTCCCTAGTGTTTCTAACAGTGCTGTAAACTCTAGCCCTTATATTACATCCTTCAAACCTGGGATGCAGTTAGTGGCTTCTGTTTTCTTGACCAGATGTTGACTTTCACACCTGGACTTTAGAAATACATATCATTTCACTCTGTCCTTTTCCTGAGACATTTATTTAAGTTACTTTTAAGTGGTATTTCCTGGTCTGTTCCTATATAAAGATGTACAATATCTTTAATAATGTTTCCTTGTTTCTCACTTTATATTGGTACCTATATCTGTATTGTCATCTGGTTTAGTTTTTTCTTACACTCTATCAAGAATCAGTGAACAAGAATTAGAGTTTCAGATTCAGTACCACCAAACATGTGTGAATTTATTTTTCAAATCTATGATAACTCCCCACTTGTTACTTCAATAATGTACATCACTAGCCAAACACATATGTACAGCAAGTATTACTAGATTTTTTACCCTATTAAATCAGTATTTCATTTTTATTTCACTTAATGAAGACAAATTTTCTGTTGGAAAAAGAGCTAAAATTTGAAGATATAAAAGTAAATAAAACCTCTCTTATCCTCAGGAAAATCACATTTTACTGGTGCCAAGCAAATGAAGGAAAAAATAGGTAACACTGTTGGTTTTGGGCAGGAGTGATAAGCACAAAGATAATTATGATTTAGTACTGAGGAGTTAGCTGTATACATTTGACATTTATGCAATAATGGGCCAGTAGGTATGCTATTTTAATAGGCTAGTCTATATCTTCACTAAGCCAAGAGTAAAATGTTATCAATAATCTTTCCTTTAGGCTGATTTAGGTAATCTCATAATTTTCCATATCTGTATATGACCTGGAGATTAGAAGACAATAGTTCCCTGCATATTCATATTAGCAACTCAAATAAATTTGCATACACTTGTTGATCCCCTACTGGTGTTAATTGTTTTCTCCATCTTTTGTCAGAACTAATGCAGTATCTTCAGGACTGATATCTTTATTTCAGCCTCCACTATCACCTCTGCATTCATCAACCAAGCAACAAATTCATCACTTAATAAAAAAGGTCAAATCAGATAATTTACCTGACCAAAATTGTTTTTTGGCAGTTCATGACACATAAAACAAAATTAAATTCCCCACCTGAGCCTATAGAGACTGTCTAATCTGCCTGCTTCCTCTGTTTCTAATTCTTATGCAGTAGTTTCTATGCATACCAGTTTCTTTTCAGTTTCTAGAGCATATCAAGCTCTTTTTCCATTTCATGGCTATGCATTAATGTGTTTTTTGTTTGTTTGTGTTTTTTCATATGGCTAAAATGCTCTTTCTTTCAATCTAGCTATGCCAGGTTGACCAACATCCTTTAGTTCTCAAATTGAATGTCACCATCACAGAAATAATTTTCTGACCGCCAAACCAAACAGCCTCACTCTTCCATCTTTGATACCTTTACTCTTTAAACAGTAGCTTGTGTATTTTCTTGCTAGTAGTTTTCACAATCTATAATTGCTCCATCATAGAAGGAATATTCTTGCTCATTACCAAACCTCTGTTGCTTGGCACAAAGTAGGTACTCAAAACGATGTTGGATGAATGACTAAATATATGAATAATCA
Organism: Lepilemur ruficaudatus; assembly: GCA_963574885.1. Classification (NCBI taxonomy): domain Eukaryota; kingdom Metazoa; phylum Chordata; class Mammalia; order Primates; family Lepilemuridae; genus Lepilemur; species Lepilemur ruficaudatus. Next base: position 24,726 of record CAUYRT010014345.1, read on the forward strand.
CAAGGTACAAGATGTTGACAACACAACCACACAAAGTGTACCTCCCTACATGTACACAGCATGTGACAGACATGGAAGTGCCTCACTAAGATCCCCTTTCCAGAGGAGACCATCCTTTATGTGAAGAATTCAGTTACATGATAATCTCCAGCTGCACTTCCCCTGGCATCATCTTGAGCATTTAAGCCAAGGCTATACTGTTCACAATCAGCTCTAAAAAGATGACTGAGGATATTGAGCTAGGGGCAGAAGGCAATTTCTGCCCAATGTCATTCTCCTTTAATGGGCAATATTTGCATTGGAACTCCACTTTGAAATGGCTAAAACTTTCTTAGAGCAATGCTACATGCACAGGCTTTTCCTAAATAAACATCTTTCTTTCTTCTCTCCTATACAGGTAACAGACCTACAGCACAGCCTGAGAGCTCTTCCTGTTTATACATGCTCTTTCCGCTTTTCCTGGCACAGGTTTCATCCCCAATAAATCGCTTACGCTTCTAATTTTATTTCAGATTGTGGTTCCTAGAGGACCCAGACTGACTGGCACAGTAGTCACGTCAGAAGTGGTCTGAGAAAGCAGTCAATATGATGGGATTTGGAGATGGATCACTTGCCAAATGGCTGATGATGCATGTGGAATCTTAATAGTTTCTGACAAAAGAACATAGCCCAAAGGTTAAAAATTCTTTGGGTTGTGATTTAGAAAAATATCTGAATAAAGTGAATGGCCTTTGCCACTGAATCTCCAGGTTAAGGCATTTTTAAAATATAGAGGGAAATACTTACAATTATATTGGAGTCGTCTGCTTATTATGAAGGTGTGTTGACATTTTCCAGAGAAACAATAAGAAATTGAGAATAATTAGCAAATGGCAAAGAATGATTTTTGAATGACAGAGGGATACTTTTATAGCGCATAAAGAGGACATTACAGTTGGAGAATATACACCAGTAAGGAACATACTCAGAATCTGATAGTTACTGTTGCCAACTGTTAAAGTTGACTGAATTATCAGGCAAATTTGTTATGCTATGATCAAGCCCTGGTAGAGAAAACCTGAGACTCTTAAACATGAGACGAATACGTTTGATAGGATTATGGCTCTGCTGATTCCTTTAATCCTCAGAGCCTGAAGAATAAATTCACCCCTCACAAATAAGAACTAACATCTCCCCCATGTGGAAATACACTAAAGAGGGAAACCTCTTTTACACAACATAGTATCTCTTCTCACCTCTCCTTGCTTTCAAGCTTCTGGCTTCCAGGCCAACTAATATTAAATCAAAGTGTATTCAAACTGGAGATGTGCTAGAATAATAATGATGAAAAAAGATTGTACCCCAGAGTTTGTAGCAAATATCAGCAGGAACCTGTGTAGAATAAGTGGGATTGGATTTAGGGGTATCAGTTGGCTTAATCAACAGAATTAAAACACCAAACCAAATAAACAAGAGTTCATTAATTTGAAAATACTCTTTAAGGACAGGTGATTTAAATCCCTGGCGAAGACTCCAGCAAATAATGTAGAATCACTGCTATAGCGGCAGTCAGAAGTCTGGAGAAAGCAATGGCCCATACTGAAAGAAGTTGAAATACTTGAGTTGTCACCTCAAATGGAGGAGAAAAAGGCTTAGGAGACAGGCATGCAGAAATGGAAATATAGGGTCAGACAAAACATCAGAGTATTTTGTTTCAAAGGAAGCGTCAGTGGAAATATCATTTACTAAAACCATCAGGACAATGCTGGTGGGAAGTCATCAGCTTCACTAAGAAGTTCAGTGTTTGATCTCCCCTGGGAGATCTGACTGGGTTGAGGTTAGGAGAGGTTAGGGAAGGTAGTTGTTGAACTTGCCCATTAATAGCAATGGAGTTTTTTTGAGTCCTGAATCAACAGAGGCCAGATTGCAGTCTGTCAGAAGTTAGAGGCCTTCAGTTCCTGTAACAGCCTTAGGGGTAGACAAAAGGTTTGAGGAGTCCAGGTTTAGATCAAAATTCTATATGTGATATCTCACATTTGCCAATAGGTATTTACAAAGGCTTTTCCTGGAAAGCCTCGTGATGGAAACCTGCCTTACCAATACTAGACTTAGTGCAGAGCTTGTACATTACAGTCTCTGCAGGAAAATGCCATCAAAGATTTAGGTCCCACCCTCCAAATGGTGCGGGTTAGTGATACCTTTAAAGTATGGAGTCTATAAGGCTGATGATCTCTATCACTTCATTTATCTCACCAGTGTGGCTATTACAGCAACCAGACAGATACTGGAGAATGACTATGGACTAAAGCAAGTTAAACCGATTGGTCATCCTGATCACAGCTCCATGCTGCACGTGGTGCCTTTGCTAACATAGATTAAAAGCCCTCAGTTACATGGGATGTGGCTATTGACTTGACAAAGATGTTCTTTTCTAATCAGAAAAAAGGATCAGAAATAGTTTGCAAATTTGCATTCATGTGGAATATTCAACACTACTTCTTTATTACTTTTCCCACAGCTATGTAATGCTCCTGCTTTCACATCATAATGTAGTCCAAAAATGATATGAATTGTTCAAACATCTCATAGAATATCACATTGCTCACTTACATCAATGATAGCCAGCTCACAAAGCGAGATGTGCAAGAGATGTCTAGCAAGCTACTGGCCATGGTACAAATAAAAAAAAAATAGTGCTTCAGAGGGAAAATATGAATCTGACAAATTTCATTAACTTGCCACTTCTCTGAAATTCTGGAGACCATGCTAAGACATCCTCCTCTAAGTAAAAGACAAATTGCTCCATCTTGCATCCCTTCATACAAATAAGGAAGCACAATGGCTGGTGGACCTCTTTGTGTTATAAAGCAATATATTATATACCTAGTAATACTGTTCTGGTCTACAATCTAGGCAGCATAAAAAGATTTGTTTAAGAAAAAGTGACAAGCAGTCCAAGCTGTGATGTAAGCATCCCTGACGTGTTAGCCAAACAATCCAGCAGACCCTGTTGACATTTGTCAGCACTGGGAAACATTGCAATGTGTAGTTTATCACAAAACCCATTGGGAAATCACAATGTAAGTTACTGGGAATATGAAGCAAGACATGGTATCAGTAGCAAAGAATTATATGTTATTTCAGAAATAGCTGTTGGATGTTGCTGTTAGAGACCAAACCCCTGGCCTTGAGAAACAAAGTACTCATTATGAGCTGGGTTCTCTTAATCTTACAAGATATAATGTTGTACAGGTATAGAAATAGTCCATCGTAACTTGGAAATGGCATATCTGGGGTCAGTTCTAAACCAGACAAGAGGGCCCTTGTAAACTGTATGAGGTAATAGCCTGGACTCCCATATTATAAACCACAGTTGTACCAGCATCCATCCCTCAATTAACTTCAATGGCAATAACAGGGAGGGTATCACACGGTCAGTTGAAAAAGTCTGAGCTTAGTTTACTGATAGGTAGGCTTCATATGTTAGTTCAAGCCAAAAATACATGGTGGCTGCACTATAGATATATTTTGGCATGTTTGTGAAAGAGAGTGGAGAAAAAGTTCTTCCCAAAGGGCAGAAATTAGACTGGTATACCTGGTCATCCTCTTTGTGTGGAATGCGAGTGGCCCAGCATGCAGATTTATTGAGATTCATAGGCTATGGCAGATGCCCTTACTAGCTGGTCGAGTACCTGCAAGACAAAGATCTGAAAGATCAAAAGCAAGTATATCTAGGATAAAGGTATGTGGGTGGATATGTGAGAGTATGGATAGTATGTGAAGATTGTTGAAGATTGCTCTGTTATATGTTAACACCCACTATCAAGCATCAACCATGCAATAGGTAATGAATAAAACTAGGTAAAGTACACAGACAGTAGATGTTAGTCAGCCTTTGTTATTAATCACTCTTGAACTGGCTTGATTGGCATACAGTGGACTAGTCATGGTGGAAGAGATGAAATCTACACATATGCCAACAGCATAGACTTCTTCTTACCAAAGGTGAGCTAGCTACTGCCACAGCTATATGTCAAATTTACCAACAAAACAGGCTATTGATCCTTGTTTGGCACCATCCTGAAGGAGTCCAATTTGGTCACTTGGTTGCAAGTTAACTACATTGGATTTCTTCCATTCTTGGTGGGCCAGAGGTTCATTCTAATAAGAATAGATATCTAATCTAGGTGTGGTTTTACCTTTCCTAACAGAACCTCAAATAGCACCACTATCCAGGGGCTTATAGACTGTCTGATCCATAGATATGGAAATGCACACATATGATATTTAACCAACAGACACACTTCACAGAAAAGGAGATGCCAAACCAACCAGAAGAAGTTGACCAGACATGGGATAGGAGTGGTCTGCTGAAGGAGCTAGAACACTAGCCTGTAAACAGTGCTCTATTCCAGGAAGATGGGATGTCATTCTCTAGGAAGTAGTACACTCACAGAATCAGCAACATCTGTAAGAAGCAGTACTGCCAATTGGAAGAACACATGAGGCAAAGAACAAAGGAACAGAAACACACACATTCACAAACACAAATGCACAGCCACATACAATAAAGCAAAAGTGATAAGTGGAATAAAGTAGTATTTAAATTGTTAAGGAAATGTAGACCAAGTAAGTACTGCTGTCATTTATCAGAACATAATTTAGAAGTTTATACTTTAATTAAAAATAAATTAAATTAAAATTTAATTTAAGTCTAACTAGTCATATTTCAAGTGCTCAATAATCACAGATGGCTGTTGGCTACCATATTAGACAGAGCAGAATGTTCTACTGGACTGTGCTTAAGAAGGGTAGAAATGACTAATGATGATACATCAACATAGGAAAAGCATTTTCACAAACATTCTCAAAATCCTAGAGATTATAAAGATTATCATATAGTAGATAAATATTATAATAACTAAATCAAAGAGAATCACAGTACATTCAAACTGGCATTTTTTTGATTTAAAAACTAAAAAGAAAAATGCTATTATACACTTTGAGATAACACAATACATGCAAGTAGAGTGCCCAATAACTTTCTTCAAAGATATGAAGCTAAGATTCATATGTAAGGTCAGGGCCAGAGTCTTGGATTGGATGGACACAATAGTGAATAAAATAGCAGTCATAACTTGCGGCTAGATATTGTAAGGAACATTTTGTTAAAACAGAAGGAAATGATGGTTGAATTAGATTATACTAAATATGTTTTTTTCACTTGAACATTTCTATCTCTTGTTTGTATATAAAGTTCAAACATCACTTTTATTTTGCTGTATGTCTAAATTTGCTACTATGGAAACACATTCAGAAAATATAACAAATGATATTAGATATGACCAATTATTTTACTGCACTTGAGGAATTCACTTAAAATAGTCAATCCTGATTGAAATTCATGAAAATCACTAAGATATTAGCCTGAATATTAAATGGCTATTGCAGAAGACTTGGCCTGAGAATTTTGATCATCGATCATTTGTATTGCCTTTTCATGGTCAAAAATGACACCAATAAATATGGTAATTTTTACAATTTACGAAGAAGATATTGTATTAATATTCAGATAACACTTGAAGCTCCTTCAAACTCCATTATTATGCAATAATATAAGAATTACAGATTTTATGGTGTAAATTTTAATAATAAAGTGAAAGTTGATGTGCTAAGAAAAATTTCCAGTTTCTAACTGATATAATTTATAGAGATTAATATTATTGAAGGAAAAGCTCTTACATACTATCCTTACAGATTGGTGTTCCTCATACATATTTATGTTAACAAATAAAATAATAGTCCATAAATATAACTTTTCCTGTGGAGGAAAAATACTCTCCTAGATAATTTCCTATTTGTGAGTATGTTACCAGTATGCTTATTGGATCACAGAAAAACACAATCTTATTTCATATTGCACTCTATATGTGGTAAAGAACATTATTCCTATATGATTTTCTAAAGAAATGTTAACAGTGAATAATAACAAAGTTATGCATATCCTGATTACAATAAGTAATATTAGCTGGCTAGAATAAATTTAAGTATTAATATTACAATCTACAACTAAAATAAGTTGCAATTTGTTGAAATAAATGTGCTCCTAAATAACTTTATGCAGAAATTTTGAACTGCTAAACTAAAACACATAATATACCGAATTTCAGAAGAAATCTTTCATGTATGTAATAAAATTCAGTAAAAAATGTCAGCATTGTATTTTTTGTTTTTAAGTGAGAATATTAACTTCAAAGCCATGAGAACCTTGCATATACAATACTTGTATTAGCTAATAGTATATTTGTAATATAAATACTTATATGTTTTTATTAAAGTACATATAGCTATCAATATTAAATATAAAAATTAGTTACATACTAGGAATATTATCTATTTTTGTTTAGCCCTATGGTATAAACTCCTTATTGAATAGTACAAACTACTGTCAGTATATGTGGATGACTGACTACATAATTCATGGAGTGAAAGTCAACCATACTCTTCTCACTCAGGAATATATAATATTATCCTCTTAACCAGAATACTTTTAGTTAAGTTTAAACAATGCTCAAAATAGGATATATACTACTGAATTATTGGTAAAATATAATTTCTATACACTAAAATATGCTATATTTTTTAGCGAGAAGATTTTTTAAAATGTATTCCATCACCGTACAAGTATTAAATTCATACTATGTGCCAGAAACTTTGTTTGGTACCAGTTATAGGGCAGTACACAAAACAGATACAATGGTTCATTTTATGTGTCCACTTGACTGTGATGCTGTCCTGTGGTGGTTGGTTTTATGCATCCATTTGACTGAGCTAAGGGATGCCCAGATTGCTGATACAAGAGTATTGCTGGATGCGTCTGCAAGGGTATTTCTAGATGAAACTGCATTTGAATCAGTACACTGAATAAAGGAGATCTACCCTCACCGATGTGTACAAGCATCATCCAATCCATTAAAGGCTGGAATAGAACAAAAAGGCAGAAGAAGGGCAAATTTGTTCTTTCTTCTTGATCTGAGACGTCTGCCTTCTCCTGCCTTCACACATCAAGACTCCAGGTGCTTGAGCCTTTGGACTCTGGGACTTACATCATGGCTTCCCTGGTTCTCAGGCATTTGGACTTGGACTGAATTATTCCACTGGCTTTGCTGGTTCTCCAGCTGCCAGATGGCAGATTTTGGGATTTCTTGACCTTCATAATTGAGTGAGGAAATTCTCATAACAAATCTTATTACGGATCTATGTATATATCTATTGTATATGTTTCTCTGGAGAATCCTAGTGAATAAAGATTTCTTTCCCATAGTTATCCTGTTGGTGGGGAAATCACACCCTAGAATAGGAATTCACCAAACTATGGCCCAAGGGTCAAATCTGGCCTAGCAACTTGTTTTGGTAAACATAGTTTCATTGCATTAATAGTATAATTACTCCAATTCATTCACATTTTATCTGAGGCTATTTCACCTTCAACAGTAGAGTTAAATATTTGAGATAGAGCCACATGATTCACAAGCCTGTAGTATGTGCTGTCTGGCTCTTTAATAAAAAGTTTGCCAATCTTTGTTCTAGAATATAATTTCAAAACAGTTCTCAATCAATATTTTATTAATTTTTTAAAAGTTTTAAAATGGGGAAAATATAGTAAAATTTGTATGAAACCCCATATAACCATGACTGCAATATGGGGAAGAAAATTTTTCTTAATTTAGTTGAATTATTAATAGTATACTGCCAATATATTTATACATAATAAAAATGAATTATGTTTTTTCTATGCACTAACAATTGACAGATATAATCTTAAGCAAGACACATCTAATGTAAAACATATTAGAGTAAGAGAAAAATCTGACTATAGACCCACATAAAAACAAAACAAAATAACAAAAACATGGTATGAAAGGACAAATTTTCAATGGAAACCTTTAACATGCTCATCATTCATGCCCATTATATATATGTGATGCATTTACTTTCTCTTTATATTAAATATTTATCCTTTTCTTGGCTGATACTCAGTAGGTTTGTAGCAGTTTGCACTTACTGGCAGTTCATACTTGACATCTGTTTTGATGTGACTATGCCTGTATGTTACCACTTGTAACATTTTTAGTGTCACTCTTGTATTTATGGTGATTCAGTAATTATTAAGAAATTATTACATAAAAATAATCTCAATATTGAAAATAAAAATATATTCTCCATTTCAGGAAACGAATATATGTAGATGAAAAGCAAATACTTCTGCTATAGTTTGGATATGGTTTGTTTGGACCCACCAGGTCTCAGGTTGAAATTTGATCCCTAATATTGGAGGCCAAGCCTAGTGGGGGCTGTCTGCAATCTGGGGGTGAGACCCTCATGAATGGCTTAGTGCCATTCTCAAAGAAGTGAATGAGTTCTCACTTTTAGATTCTTCAAGAACTGTTTGTGGAAAAGTGCCTGGTACCTCCTCCTCTCTCTCTTGCCTCCTGTCTCACCATGTGAGCTGCACAGGTGGGCTCCCCTTCACCTTCTGCCATGAGTGAAGCAGTCTGCCAGTGCCTTATGTGCTTCTTAGCCTACAGAACCATGAGTCAAAGAAATCTTTTTTCTTTATAAATTACCCAGCCCCAAGTATTTCTTTATATAATAATAAAAATGGACTAAGATAACCTCAAAGGCAAATCTTTGTCATTAGGAATTAGAATGTGATTTCTCTGGACTAGTTCATTATAATCTTATTTAATCCGGATAACTATCTCACGTAATCCTCATAACAATCCTATGATAGCATTATGATAGCACTATTCTCATTTTAATTACCAAGACACAAAATGGTCAAATTACTTGGAAAACCCTGTTTGCTGGTAAAGAATGGGTAGAACTAAGACAGTAGTCCAGGTCTCTACAGCTGAAAGATCTATGCTCCAAAGTATTTTAACTCTCCCATCATTGGACTGCTCTTCTTCCTGGTTTAAGATGAATTTCTGTAATTTATGCAGCAAATTTCCAAGAGTTTGCTACTATCTTATCCTCACTTGTTTGTTATTTGAGTATGATAATACCTACTAGAGATCTTAAATAATTAGTTTTCAAATAGATACAACAATGCACTGTTATGTGGGTATTTCAGAAGGACAAGGAGTAACTGCACACTTTCCCAAATTTGTTTAGATTTTTGTATTATACCTTAAGATAAGAAGAATAATAGGTAACTTTATGGGAGTATATCTAAAAGGTGAAGAATTCTTCAAAAATATATTCATATAAGATGCATTAATCAAAAAAATCTTAATAGTTTAAATATGAGAGATTTATTTTCTTCAAGTCTTTTGAAGAATCATGTAAAGTTCTTAAATCTTTATCAACTTTTCTCTAAGAAGAGCAGAATGAGATTGATATTAGTACAACCTCAAGAGGGTTATCACTGTCACCATTTCCTACTGTTTGCACTCCTCACTGAACTATAAAATCAATTCAATTTTCTGTTATACTTTTCAGGATGACCAGCTATGTGTTCTTTGACAAAAATGGCTAGGTTACACAATGGAAAGCCATTTTACTATTTCTCAAAAGGAACTCTGAAGACCTTGAATGATATTTCTGCATGGAAAATAACTACCAGCTTTTTTTGTATGTCACAAACTTCAGCTTCACATTCCCAGCCTGACGACATTAACAGTTACCTTTCCACTTCAGCAACTTGTGGATTGGGTTTACTGTGTTAATTCAACAGAGAAAATCCTGAAACCAATGTGTAATTTTTCACTAAAATGGTGAATCCAAACAAACAAAATGAATAGAAATGACTAGCAGCAAGATTCCCACCCTGGAAAATTACTTTGACACAAGCCAAAATGAAATCTATATTCATAATGTCTAAAGAAAGTGGAATTTGAAAATATATTACTTTATTCAAAGTCATCACCTGATGGTCTTCATAGTTTCATTGCATAGCACAGTGAAATCTGTATCTTTGGCTTTGTCTTTGGACAAAATTTTTATAATTAATATTACTAATTTCTTGAACATTAAAATTCTATTCATCTATTACCTATTAATCAACTCACCTATCTATATTTTTGGTTGTTCTGAAATATGATAGCAAGTAATCTCATTTGACTGACACAGGAAAGCTATCTAGGAGACTTCTGTTACAACAAGAAAAACACAAAATATAAGTGATTATTTTCAAAATCATGTAGAAATGTAAATCTTCAAGGCATTTACTTTTTAAAATATGTTTTCAGGGATAAATTGATTATCAATTTTAAAAAATACTAGCAACTTTTGTGTATATATATTTGGAGTCATTTGACAAGTAATATTGAATATTGAGATAAGTGGGCAGACAATATAACTATACTTTTCATTAAATGAGCTGAGCAGTGTCCATTTAGTTTTTATTCTGGCTCAGGCACTGAGAGAAACACATTAGATTACCATATCAACCATATGAGATATACGCTATTATCATCTCCCATTTTTTAAGTTGAGAAATTATTACAAACAAGTGGGCATCTTGTCCAAGAACACAAAATTTATAAGTGTGAGAACAGAGATTTGAACCTAGGCTATCTAATTCCTCAATGAGCCTATTTTGCCACTATAGAATTACTGCCTCTTTGTACACATAGAAGCATATAAGATGAGGTGTTCCACTTGTTTCTCAAGAACTACAAGCTTAAAATACACATGTCAAGGCTTGCAGGACACAAAATATTATTCATTATTCCATTTATTGATCATTTATTGAGCACTTACTATGTGATAGGAACTGTAAGTGCCAAGGACATAACAGTGAATAAGCAATGCTTCAATCCTGAGTTTCTGAGACATGCTTATAACTTTTATTTATCCAAGCCACTATCCTGATTGAACTATTCCAATTTTAGTTTTATCTGCTGCCATTAGGATACTACAGAAAAGTCTAACATAATGGCATTTTTAAAAATTACCATTTATAAAGATTACAAAGACAGGGTCATGGTTATAGAAAATTTGCAATGTAAATCAATAGGTATGCCTTGAATGTAAAAAATAAATAAAATTCAAGGTTTCATAAAAATTAAAATATATTAATAGTCAACTTTTATATAGAAGGATATAATTTCTTATTTTGTTCAATTATATCTGACTCTATCAGAATCTACAGCAGAAAAAAAATATTAAAGAGAGATAAAATAATTCTGCTTAAACTGTAGAAAATATTTCCCCACTTCTGAGATTTTGGAAAGTTAATAAAAGTAACCTATTTTAATTATGATTTTTGCTTTAATTTTTAGGTTCTTTTTCAAGCCCTGCTTCTTCTTTCAGAAACTTAAACAATGTACTAGGTAGGTGCCTTTGTTATTAAAATACTCTGATTTAGAATGAATATGCACAGAATAAATCTAGGTAATTAATTAAATTATAAAATATCTAAATAGGTTAGTTATACTGATGACTGGTCCAAAATGATTACTTTTATTTTTAAAATACCAGTTGAAGAAATTTGTACTGCTCTGTGTTTTAAATAAGATTATTTATTTTTCAGTTAGCTTAATTATTTTTCAAATGGTTTACTCAATTATTTGTGTTTTTGTTTACTGTCCACTTTTGGAAAAACCCAGAAGCAAGCAATAATGCAGCGAGACGGCCTTTCTCATCTCCCTTGCCCCTAGACAAAGCCAGGTAACCAAAATCTGGCCAATGGAACGTACCAGATTGGTGCATACCATTGCCAGTCTTAGACGTTAAATCATCTCATACTATCCCCAAACAATCTATCAGTCTAAAATTAGAAGACTTGTTAAATAGATTATGGTAAATTTGAGTAGCATGCACAATATGGTTCTACTTAATAATATGTAAATATAGGGATATAGATGGATAAGCACCAAATCTAGCACAGGATACTTGAGATTGTGATTGTTCTACATGTTCTTTTTTTGTATATATATTTTCTGATTTTCCTGTAATGAGTATGCCTTGCTTTCACAATAAGAGGAAGTTACAAAAATTAGGGAATAAAAGAAAAAACAAAATAAAGCTGAATGTACGTTTTCCTTTTGTGGTTTGATTGGGTTTTTAATTTCAGGTTTTTGGCAAGGATTTAATGATTGTTTTAATTTTTCAAAATAGTAGGAAATAAATCTTCTGAGTTATAAATTTTCATAATCTTTACTTTCATTATATATATGGTTTACTGAAACCAACTTCATTTCCTCAACAATTTTGCTATGGTAAGAGATATAATTGTTTTAAATTACCAACTCAATTGTTCTTAATTGTGAACAATTTGAGTGGATATTTGAACACAACTTCATTTTCTTTAATTGAAAAATAAATCAGACACAATTTTCAAAATTTGGAAGAAGGCTCAACCAAGAATGAGAAGGACAATTCTGATGACTATATATAAATGTATCATAATGCCTAAATTTTTAACGCCATATTATAATCCCAAATTATCAACATATGATTAATACAAATGAAACTGAGCCACTGGAAGAGAAACTCTGCATAGGAATGAATTAAAAATAAGCAAAAAACTGAGTTTTTAAAAAAGTGAAAAATTAAGTAGGTTTATACTAAGTATCTTTTGATAAACCAAAAAATGAAATAAAATAAACAGCAAAATCTCTTTAAAATCCTCCTCCTGGGTGGTATTCCACATCAGGTTGGCACTTCCATTTTTATCTCATTTTTCTAAAATATTCCAAACTCATCATCCAGCCACTTATTTGGTTGTTTCTCTCCCCTTGATCTATTTCCTGATTGTTCTCTCTTCTCTTTCTGTATCTTTTCTTCTCTTCCAAGCACTATCTTTGCAAAGCTGCTACCTTTTTTGTTTCTTAGTTTCTTCAAATCTGTAACTTCCTCTCCAGGGCTATGCAGTGGTCCCCAAACTTTTTGGCATCAGGGACTGGTTTCGTAGAAGACAATTTTTCCAGAGATGGCGAAGGAGTAGGCAGAGGTCAGGTGGTGATGGGAATGATGGAGAAGGGAATGGCTGTCAGTACAGGTGAAGCTTCTCTCTCTAGCCTGCCACTCACCTCCTGCTGTGCAGTACCTGTCTGGAAACAAAGGCGGTTGCGGACTGCAGATCTAGAGTATTTTCTCCACACTGAGGCCTATCTTTCTGTTTAAACCTATCATGACATTTGAGTAACTATACTTAAAAACCTACTATATTAGTTTTGCTCTTAATGTGCTTAAATAATTTCTTCATGCATCATGAAGAAAAATAGTGATGATTGAATTCTATGCATGAAAGCATTTCTGAGGGCTCATCTTATTTGGAAGACTAAGAAATTAAATTGGATCAAGTGTTATGGAAGCTTAATTATTGCACATACTTTTTTTTAGAAAGAATAACAATGACAATAAACCTTGTACTCAACTAAAATTGCTAACTAGAAAAATGTGCTTACTAAAAATGTTATAATTTACTGCATTAGACAAGTTGAGCCAACAAAAATTAAACCCCCAGTTTGATGTAGTAATCTTAAAGGAATTGAAAGAGTGAAGTTCAGGGCCTTCTTTATGATAATGAGTACAAGGGAAGAAAAATAAAAGCAAAACATTGCATCAAGGTCTGTGATGCTTGGACTATTTCAATTTTTTTCTTCTGACAATTTCTTAAAAGTCAACATGGTTCTTTAGCCTTTTCCTAATTCAAGGACTTTTTCTAAGAGCTAGCAATTTTCATGAAGACAAAGAATTACAAACAGCCAATCCATTTTCCCCAACATCCATCTGGTAAGAGAATTTCCTGCCTGAAAATTGAGTTTAATTCAGGCAAGTGATTGATTCTGTTACAAATATTTCCTACTTGCTTTACTGAAACCTTAACAAATTACCTATCTACTGATAACAGTAGCAGTTATATAATGTTCTACATCTGGACTAAGGTTAGAACCAATCTTAACAGGTGACACAAGAACAAAATAAACTTTTTGAAGATAAAGCAGAAGATTAAACAGAACTCTGACTGCTGTATAGATTCTCCCAAATTTAAATTTTAGTACCTTTCCAATATAGGCCAAACAAAACATTTGTTGAACGTATGGAACTTCTTTTTTCCCATTTGTACATGAATTATATTTCAGGCCTTCTGGGCCAGGCACCAGCTAACTAAACCATCTAGAACAATGAGTCAAGTTGACTCAATTAAGGACAAAATAAAAATAAATTTCCATGGAAATAGAGAGCTGTATTCGCACAAATGCCAAAATAATGCCTGATGAATAACATTATTACAATGAATACAAATGAAATCATGATTTTCCATTTACTTAATTTGTGCTATTAAATGCTTGATAAGAATGTCAGAAGTGTTTTTAAAATTGCTCATTAAAATGATTTTTATAATGAAGTAGAACTACTACTAAGGATTGCTGTGATTCAGGCATGTATTGGGAAAGGATTGTAAGAAAAATTTTAAAGAAAAAAGAAAATATGACCCAAATATAGATCATGGATATGTATTTTCTGAGAATATCATAGGAAAATTAAACAATTAAAAATAAAAGGTTTTTGGTAAAAATAAAACATTTATTATAACTATTCTTTCCTATAAATGCATGCTTAAATACTTTCATATTTTTAAGATTTCAAGATTTGGGTATATAAAATACATATTTTATTTTAATGATATTTAATGTTATTTGAGATAATTATAAGTTATGGTTATATAACTATTGAAATATATATTACTATATAAGCAATTAATAGCAGGTATGTCTTGAACTTTATTATTAGCTTTTGTGGACTTGTTATGCTTTAAAAGTTTACACATTTATTCTTGAAACAGTTTTTAAAAATATTTTATATTTTAGCCATACTAAAAATCCTGCATGTATATGACTTCTTTGGTGATATTCGATTTCCATTGCATTTAAATTTATTTTATCAACATAGTTTTTAGTTTAAAATACTATATTCTCCAGAATTGAACACTTTTACTTTCAGGAGGAATTTTCACAAACAAAGTCAAAGGGAGAAATGGAAAATTATCTGCTGAATTTGGCTCATGTATTTCGAAAAGCAGCTTATATAAGCCAACCCAAAATTCTATCATCTGCTGGAATAACAAGCATGTTTTCACACATTGAATGTTTTTAATCCTATTTGTCAGATTGTTAGCTTGCTTTTCCAAATCTCTGATTTAAACTGGCCCACGGAATCTCTGCTAAACTAAAGTTTAGCAAAAGGAAATGAGTCTCTGTCACCAGGCTGTTAAAAGGTCAACAAGAGTGACAGCTTCACCATCTCAATTGCAGATTTTCAGCTAAAAGCCAACTGATGTCAAGATTAAGTCAAAGCTGAGACCTCATCATAATAAACAGATTGTCAAAACAGCAAAGCAGTGCACAGCTTGGAAGAGAAAGCACAGGAAGCTGGTTTTGTGTCAATTTGTGGTCATGACATGAAGTCCGGGGTTCTCAGAAACTCAACCTACCACTTTGCCATTCTAACATTAAATCTTGGAAGTTTGTTGATCTATATGTAGTGAGAGAAAGAGAGAAAGAGTGAAGGTGGAGAGAGAGAGAGAGAGGGAGAATTTTATGTCCATGGTGGTGGCTTGTGGTTTGTGGAGGGGAGGTGTTTCACATCAGCTTTCAATTACTTTATTAATTCTATACCTGTAATGAATATAGAAATAGTAGAAACAATTAGAAGTAGTAGAAATAAATGGTAGAAATATAGCAACAGATCATTGCTGAATCAACAAATAGAAAATGACACTACTGGTGGAAATGCCAAGTAAGGATGAAATCAATTTATCAATTTTTCTTAAACAAAAGTACAGACTTAGAAATCCAGAACAAAACTATAACTTTAGAAAGAAACTGAGAAAATGTTTTAAAATTAAAAGCAGACATTATGGGAAAGGGGCCGTTGGATAAATTTGCAGAGCTGTGTAAGTGTATTAAAATGATACCATTGCATATGAAACCTTGACATATTCTATATACTTGAAAATAATTTTCCAGAAATATCTATTGTGATCACATATCCACACAATAAAATACAACTGATAGATATTGAGTGCATATAATGCACCAGGTTCTCTTCTAGGTTTCTGAAATAAATTAGAAAATTAAAGACAGGAATTTCTTTCCTTGTAGTGCTTACATTCGCATAGAAAGCTGGAGGGTGGCAATGACTATGTAAAAAGATCCCTGTGCAACGGGAATTTGGATGCCAGTGTGTGTGTGCGTGTGTGCGTGCACATGCATGAGCGTATATATGTGTGTGTTTGTGTGTGATGAGAGAGTTGAAATTTTAGGCAGTATTAACTGAGAAAACTTTTTTGCAATGATCTACAGAAAACTCTCATTAGAACCTTGACTAATAATTTAAACATCATAACATGATTAAATTTAAAATATGTAAATAAGAATCATGCATGGAAAAGGGGTTATTAATAGGCAGATATATGATATTTGTTAAATCAAGTAGAGTAAAATACTAAATGGTAAGTGGTGGACATTCAGTGTGAATTTTTTCACCTTGCAAAATATTTGGTCATTTTAACTAAATGTTGAGACAAAGTTTAGAAGGATTTTCTCTGTACATATTCTAATTTACACATATCTTCCTTTCTTTTTTTCTCTCTCAGCCCTTAGGCTTCTAAAAATTCCATATGAAAACATATTTTAAACCTTATACCGTGTTCTGCTATCTTGGCAACTATTAATTTGCAGAAATAATATTTACTTTTCTTATATGCCTTTTCATTTGGAAATTCATTTCTAAACACAAAGATTTTCTTTAATGTTTCTTGCTCAGTTTCACAACATGGAGAAACCAGAGAGGAGACCTCAGATAAACATCTACTGGAGGTTTCCTAAGAAACCTCCAGTTTGAATATCAAAAAGATAAGACTATCACTCTCAAAAGGCACTAAGTGGCTTTTCAAAAGATGTATAGTGATCCCTGGGTAACCACTCCCAAATAATGATCTGATTCCCAGACACAAGATGGTTTCAATATGATAAAACACATAGTCACCACATATTCAATTACAAATAGATTTTTAAATTCTAAATCCATAACTGTTTTCTATAGCTTATTGAATAATATCCCTAAAATTACAGAGCGTACAGCCACTGTTACCACCTACTAGGTAAGTTTAAAATGAAAAAGCTTCCTTTTTAGAAAACTTTACTCCAAAAGAATGCACTCCTTAAAGATACAGGCTATTTACATGAAAAAGAGGAATCTCTAATTTCCAAATATTGGCTCCTGTGAGGGCAAGACACTTTATATTACTCCATATCTGGTGCCTAGAACATAACAAATGCTTGCTTTTGTTGAACTGCTTAATTAAAGTAATCACAGCACAAACTGTGGGTCATAGAGCTTCATTAAATCAATGCATATCCATGTATTACTCTTTCATTACTATATAAGTTGCACTAGTTTAATGTGAGAAAGCAGTGTCTCCTTCCCTCTTTTTCTATTTTTGTGATTTTTTTTCTTTCCTTCCTTCCTGTTAGTACATTGGATTTCACTGATTTTAAGTGATAATTTTTAAAAAGAATATGGGGGCATAATTGCATCTTTTGTGATTTTAGCCAAATGGCTAATTCCTTTATCTTCATTGAACCTCAATTTACTTATCTATAAAAGTGGATAATAAGATCAACCCTATAAAAGGTTAACAAGAAGGATATAAGAATTGAATCCAGGGATTCGGAAAGGTGAATAGTTTTACTGGATTCTATTATCATCTTGCTAATCAACAATATGGAATTTTGACATAAGTTTATTGGGCGATTTACATTTTAGCTTTTTTAAAAAACTTATCTAGCATAATATTCATAACAAAAAATAGATTCATACATTTCAATTGCTATATTTTCTGCAAGACTTCATCTTATTTTTTTCTGTTTGCCTTTGATATTTGTCAACATTTTAGGTGATTTCTAACCAGAAATTGATTTTATAATGTTTATTTAAAAAGTATTAAGACCTCAAAATTTAACAACACACCTACTTATTTGTCATCAATATCATCAGCATAAAAAATTAATAAATGACATTAACAATGTCATTTTCATTATTTAAGGTGAATGAAACTTTCTGATCCCTTCCAATATTTAAAGTAATATTACACATTGTTAATGATAAAAACAAAGCTGAATTTTAAAAAATAGATTGACATTTTGAATATATTCAAATTTATGTAAAATAGTGTTAGTAGAAATAAACTTGCATGGTAGTGAAAGCTGAGACCTTCCCTTAGAATTTCTCTTAGAGGAAAAAAGCTACCTTGGGCAAAGCTTTGTCTCCTTCCAGGGCAGCCCATATCCAGTGACTAATCCTGATGGGATTTAAAAGCCTGGGTACCTTACCTCAAGGTCCATCCTACCTCCCAAATTCACCTTTGGACAAGCTGAGTCCCTTATTACAACATTTGAATCTCCCCACTCTGTCCAATCCTACTTCCCTCCCTGGAACAGGCACTCTTTCTGAGAACATATCTCAACAGGGTTCCTTTCCAATAATCTCAGATCCTCATATCCTATTTTCTTGGGAACCAAAGACAAACAAGTCTGAAAAAAATATATAATAGTTCACACTGTTTAAAAAATTACGATCATGCTTTGTATAAAAAATTGGTAACTACAGTGAATTTCTATTGTATCCATGATATCCAGGCAAGTATTTTGACTGTAATTCTAACTCAGCTAGCATCAACAGAGTGGTCTTCTGTGCTACTATAATTTCTCTAATTTTCTTATATGCATAATGTATTATTCATAGAGCAAACCCATGATATAATGAACTAAATAATGTAAGAAAGCACATTTAATGGCTGCACTAACTCAGGTTAAACATTCTGAATTAGAGCATGTTTTAGTAGATAAACACAGGATCCATGCTCATCTTTTAAGGACAACAATATTCATAGATGTAATTTTACACATTTTTTTTTTTTTTGCATTTGAAACAAATCTCAACACCAATGCCAGAATGAGATGCCCAGGAAAAAATGAGCTGTGTATTTGTACTCAAATCAGCTGAGCAATCCCTGCCACCAGTAGGTGGCTTAAGAAAAAAAACAATGCTGTTCACTTTTGACATGTCAGAACTTAAAGTACATTTATGAATTTCATTTTTAATACTTGTAAGAATAACATAGTAAGAAAATCTCATTGTTATGTTGTCAACACTCAATTGTAAGCTGTATGTCAAAGACCACACAGTTTCTTACAGTGCTAAGAAATGCAACGTAAAACTAATAAGTGATGGGAACATCAAAAATGTGTAATAGACACTAAATTCTGGTTGTTTGCAAAATCCAATTTTTCTCAGAAGAAGAAAGAAAAATTACAGGTGAGCTCTTACAGTATTAACTCCTTAACAAAAACCTGACTAAATAATAGCTGCTGGAAAACTTTTGATTTTACATTTTTCCTTTCACACTGTGTGATTCTGTACTCTATTTCACAGAACAATGCTCCGCTGAATGCTGTCACTCCCACAAATGGTATGGTAGCTGTCAGTGATTTTCAAAGAAAGCTGAATAATGCGTACATATTGTATTTTAATGTGTTTAAAACACATGGACCTTTTTGGTGTTAGTAGCAAGTAAAGAATGTGACCATAAGGTGACTCATGGCTCGTGCTGTGGGGCCAAACAGCATGAAACCACACGCTTCATTAGTGATTCTCCTCGTAGCAGCTGGCCAATGGATCATGAAAATGAATCAGAAATATTATGCCTTTTTTTTTTCTGTTTTTTCACTTTCTGCATTCACAAGCAATTATAAACAGTTGGGTTCCACCTTTCCATAGATAGTGTTTCAATTCTCTGCATTTTACTTTATAGGTTTCCATTCTAAAATCATGTGCCCTAATAACACGCATTTGTTACAGATAACAAACTCATTTGAAGATCTTTAAATTGAGCATCTTCCAGTAAAAATGAATGTTAGGAAATATGCCTTCCTTTTAAGTGGAAAAAGGCCCACAATCATTTTGAAGTAAGCCAAACCATTCTTATTATAAAGACAAAACGAGTACATGCATTGTGTTCTCAAGATAATAAAGTGAGATGATAAATCAGAGGTTATACTTAACCTCATTTTATTAGAGCTGTACTGCAGTTCTCGTCCCAGACTCTACATCTACAGAAGCAAAGAAAGAAGGAATTCAAGTTAATTAAATTGATATCCCTAAGAATCTTTTACTTCATACTACGCTATGCTGGGGATGCTGGGGTTTGGATGCGTGCTGTTTCTGAATAAGCATCACTTCGATATCACATTCTTCTGATATGCAAAGAAAGTATCTATCACAGGAAACAATTTCTTCACATCAGAAATATTACTTTTATTAAAATTAGCAGCTACAATTATTTAGAGTTCCATTCGAAGGTAAGCTTGAATCATTAGCGGTAGCCACGTTCTTTTTGTTTGTTATAGTTCAGTATTATCTACCCCAGTCAACAGTGTTAACTAAATGAATTAGTGCAGAATGAAGTTAAAGTTCTATTCTTCCTTGAACAGTAGCTTTTAGCAATCTGAATACGATTTAACCAATTTGTATTCTCAAATCAGCATAATGATTTTAACAAATAATATAAAGGTGCCTTAAAAACAGAAAAAGAACTAGCCAATCAGTTGTATAATTGACTTGTGGTACTTCTTACTGTTAAGCCAAGGAAAGTAATTTATTTAAAGGGTATCTGGAATTGTTAAAAATTAATTATTATCCTATGGTCTGTTTTATTTATAGAGTGACTTGAGTCTTGGAAATGCCTACATAAACATCTAGCAATATATTTCAGAAAGATAAAATAAATTGTAAGGCAATGTATTTTAAAATAGATTGAAAAATAAAGTATAAATGAAGCAGGACTGTTATCTATTATTCTAAAGTACTGGGTAATTTTACACATCGTGTAATCAACCATGTTCTGTCTCTAACCACAAGACTCACTGCATACATCATTTTCTAGATAATTATTTTATACAATGAAGTTGGACTATTTATTTCACTTGAATAGTTATAATTTAACTTTCATTTCTGTCAGAGTTAACGTTTTTGCCTAGAGGGATGTCTCAGGTTCCTTATACAGGACCAGATTTTTCTCATTGAAAATGCCACTGAAATTCCTCAAATCATGGAAGTTAGTACAAGCCAGATGAAATCTAGTAACAATCCTCAAATTCCTTTCATTCAGATTGTTTTAGTTCTTCCCTGCTTTGTACTGGCATCATGTGCAATTTCATATAATTTTCCTCCACTCTTTACTGTAAAACGCCTCTTGTCAAGGTCCACAAGTAGCTTCCAGTATGGACCAAATATGCCCTTCCAAATTTGAAGGTCATAAATTTTCTTTTGTAACTTGTGATCTCTCTATGGCATTTAATGGAGCTGACCACACTTTCCTTCTTGAAACACGTTTACTTCTTGTCTTCCATGACACCGTAATCTTGTAATTTTCTTCCTACCTGACAGGACATTTCTTCACAGTTACACATGCTGCCTCCAGTTCACTGGGCTAGTGATCTCCAGAAGCTTCATTCATATTGTCCCTGTTAGTCTTTAATCTCACTAGGGGAATATCCTCTAAGTGATATAACTCTATGCAGAGGACTTCAGTGGGTACCTTGAATTCCAGACTCGTATGTCCCATAGTCCACTTAATACCTGCATGTTGTTGTCGCATGCATTTCTTAAATGTAACAAGTTCAAATTTGAAAAATTGACTTTTACTGCAAAACAGTCCTGTTCTTTTTCATCTTAAGGATACCACAGCCCACCTAGTTGCTCAAGCTAAAATCTTGGAATACACTTAATTCATCGTTTTCTCTATTTTCTTAGATTGTGTCTATTTTGAAGAATTTTCAGTTCTATTCTCAAAATATAAACAATGAGTATTCAATGATTCCACCTTTTTTTCCTGCTGGCCCTTTAGTCAAAGCATTGTTTATTATTGTCTGAACTAAAGCAATAACCTTCTAAGTGATTTTTCTGATTCTGTTATTGCTCCTCTATAAATCAATTTATTCATGGAATCCACATCTCATAGCTGCCATGATTAAAATACGCCAATGGCTTTTCCTATCATCAGAATAAAATCCAGGCTTATTTATATGCTTTCAGTGTCTGACGTCGTCTGACCCCTGGATAGCTCTCCACCGTTTTGATTAACGCCCTCCTGTATGGTTACTATTCTCCAAACATAATGTCTTTCTCTCTGATACTTTGGCATCTCCCCCTCATTCTGCCTTCTCAAATGTGAGAGTCTCAAATCCCTCTGCCTGGTATTCTCTTAACATACTTCCTTATGTGACAAATCCCTTTTCATTTCATCCAGCTCAAACACCTTTTTAGGCCATACCACAGTCACACATTTTATTCTGTTTATTATGCAACAATCATTTAAATTAATCATTTTGCATCCTTTTTTTTTTCACTTTTTTATTGCCTGCCTCCCCTATTAAAATCTAAACTACATCCCAACAGGGAACTTTTCTTGTTCTCAACTCTACCTTCAGACCTAGGAAATATTTGATTAATAACGTGTGTCAAATAAACATTGATTTTCAACTGTATAAATGAATTGCTTTATTATTTTTTCTTTATACCAAAAAGTCACCAAACAAGGTTTAGCAGTCCTACATGTTAATCCCCATTCTAATAATGGCTGGCTTTTTTCTCATAAATGTGTGCAAATCTCTTCACTTCTCTGTGCCCCAATTTTCCTAAGGGATTGGGCTAAATCATATCTAAGCTCCTTTCCTATGATTCTATTTCAATGATTGAAGGAAGCCATAAACCATAATGTGATGTTTATTTTATATTTTATTTCATTTATTTCCTTTAGATTTGAAATATAGGAAGAAATTTTGTTACCTTGGGAAGTTTCAGGAAATACACACCTAGATAAGATACAAATGCAGTGCTTATGTTTGAAATGGTTTTTTTTTCCCTCTTAGATCAACTCTTCTCATGTCTGCTGTTTTCTAGACATGCTGATGTTTAAAATCATTTCTGTTTATATAATTCTCGTTATTTTCATCTTTTCAGTCTATAAAAATTTCTTAAATGTTCCATCTTACATGATATGCTATCTCAACAATTTCAAGTAGTACTTCATAGATTTTTCTTAAATGTGTAAATAGAAACTTATTTTAATTGTCTACATGAGAAGAAGACATTGATGTGATGAGGTGGTGTGAGTGTCTACCAGAATCATGAGCATGTTTCTACGTAGGGCCTTGCTAGTCCTCAAACAAAGAATCCACTCCATTGCAAAGCTAGAGGCGTTCTTCTTTTGTATCATTTATTTTTTTAAATTCACATCTGTGGCAAAAAAAAAAAAAAAGACTTATAAAAATAAGAATTTCTTTTGTTTCTTCAAGTATGTACAACAAAAATGTCCTGTGCTCTTTTTGTATAAGATTCATTTCGAGTGGGTACAACACTGAGTGTGCTTAGCCTTGGGAAGGGGTAATCAGGAATGTTATGATGTTGCTTTAATACAAATTTCTGATGTACAAGAGCACTCTCGCAGCCTTTTCTTATTAAAAGTTAGAGAATCAAGAATCCTTTTTACAGCAAAATCTACTTCAGGCCAGCTATGATTCACTAGCAATAAGCACTTCACATCATGTCTGCAATCATTATCAAAAGACTTGATTTGTACACATGAATGGAAGTTTCTTTTGGTTTTCCAGTTGCCAGTTCAGTCATCTCCACTCCCAGATGTTAATCACCATCATACGGCATAAGATTAAAAATGGAAGAAAATATATCCTCATTTACTGTCTGAGGAGGAATATGTGTATACCCTATGGAGATAAAAATTGCATACTAATAAAGTAGTAGATGAAGTTTATTTTATACGTATATCTTGCTTCCAAATGATATGAATTTCCTTTGGGGTACTTGACTTATGATCTCTTAAAAAGTACATCACAATCATGATTCACCATCTACTTTGCATGCTGTTTGACTTTTTAAAATATTTTCACACAAATAATAGATGATCTTGGCAACAAAGGAAATTGTGATACATAGAAACATTTACGTATTAATCTGTCCTTCCATGCAAGCTTTTGAGTTTTTATTGATCATAGTTTTATGGGTACCTTTTACACTCTATGAACATAAACATACATATGCACTCCCATAAAATTATTTTGTTCTATTTTCAATGATATCCTTATATGTAATATATAAACAAATATATGTATATAAGCCCATAATAGATATAATTTATTTATCCTCCTTAATATCTTTAACATATATCTTTGCTGATAGTTAGCAATGTAAATATTTTAAAATAGACATATTTTATATTATGAATGTGCCATAATTATTTATTGTGAGTACACTATTTATGACATTCAAATGTTTACACACATTTTGCAATTGCAAACTTTTTTCCGAGATAGTAATGTCCTTGTATCTTTTTATGTAGCAGATTTATTTTCTCTGTAGGTATAGTACTAGGTGTTGAATTTTGGATTTAAAAAAATTATATATATTTTTTAATTATTAAGATTCTCCCACATTTTTCCTGGATGAGTTTTAATAGTAACTTTCAGTGGAATGATCTTACTTATTGCCCACAGGACTACCATTCTTGGTGGACAGTAAATAATTCATTGATGGTTTAATTTTCATTCACCAATTAACAATGTCTGAGGCATAGTAAGCTCTTCATATATCTAAACTAGTAATATTAATATTAATATTTATATTATTTATGTTTTTTAAATCTTCTTATGTATTTGGATTTTTTGGAACCAACTTATTCTCTTCCAGCTACCTATTTGATTATGTACAAATCCAGTCTCTTCTGACAATTGGACCTTTATAGAAAGATTTATCATGTGGTAGAAAATGTCCTCTTCACATCCCACTCTTCTTCTGTGTTTATTATTTAATATGAGTTAGTAAAAATTAAGTTTGTAATGCTATTGCTACATATGTCTGTGTTATCTGATACTTCTATTTCAAGAGGGCAAACATTCATTTTTTAAATTCTTTAAATTCCAACCTACCCATAGAATGTGAAATACATGAATATATTAATAAAAAGCCATGAAAGTGATAGCATGATTGTCTTACCAGCAATAGTAACAATCACAATCAGTATGTGTGTAAACAAAACAATTTTAAAATTTTAATGATTCTTTGATATTTAATTTCTAACTAAGATATATAAAAATACTGTATCCTGAGATCTTGCCTTTATAAATTTATTGTAAAATATTTAAGTCCAATAGAATTATGTAAGACAACTCCTAGGAAAATCTGTGTATCACCATCCAGTTTAAAAATAAATAAATAAAGCATTACTAACTCAGTTGAAGTCATCTATACTCTCCTTATCTACTGTGTAAACTCCTTTTGATAGAGATCACCATCATCTTGAATTTGATGTTTCTTATTACCATGCACTTCTGAATACTTTATAACACACATAATTAAACACTTACACAAATGTGCATTATCACTTTGCATGTTTTTAAACTTTACTGAAATAATACTTTATGTATTCTTCTGGAAATTGTTTTCATTGCTCAATACCAGATTTAAGATATACATCAATGTGATCCAGTTTATATATACAGCATTTATCTATGTGTAGTATTTCACTGTATGAATAGATTCATAATATTTTCATCTATTTTTTTGTTGATGACATAGTCTGTTTTCTATATATTGCTTTTAAAACTATATTGTTATTCATGTATTAAACATTCTTTTTTCTTGCAAATGTATATTTTTCATGCATTATAGACTAGATATCAAATTGCCAGATTTTAGACTATAAACATCCACTCTGCTACATGTTGTAAAATACTTTAGAGAAGTACAATTATTATTTTCAAAATAATACACTCATTTCTTGAAAATTTATTCTACCACATAGAAATTGAAATTTTTTTCTATTCCAAAATTTTGACTTTTTTTAACACTTTGTTTATAATTACTGTTTTATAATAACTAATACTTGAATATTAAATTCTCTAAGAATATTAATAATTCTATTCTGACTTTTATCTTATTTTAATGGCATTGTCACGGTTTTACTAATATATTGCTCTTCCATTTTTGGTGAATCGTATTTCTAAGCAATTTTATGGATTTCTTTTACTGTTGCGAATAGAATTTTTAAACTAATACAATTTGTAGCCAACTACGGCTTGCAAAATAGCAATTTTATTTCTTGCTTTTTTTTAGTAAGTTAACCAAATCCTCTAATTTTAATAGTTTTTAAGTCAGTCATGTGGTTTTCATGATACCTAATTTCCCATGATGTTAGTCTTGCCTAATATTTTAAGTGAATTAATTTATTTATATATATGGATGGTATGATTTAAGATATGTTATCTGTATAACATATATGTGAATAAAAAATTAAAAGGTGCGTTTCACTTTTTTCTATAAACATTTACTTTATAAAGCATAATCTGTTCTCAATTCAATTATGGCAAACATTTATTTTATAAAATAAGATTTTTTGTCATTAAATATGGCAAATTCAAATTTAATAAAACTAAATAGTAAATATTGCACCTCAGAGTGATATATCTTATTGTAATAGAGTGCCCTTAATGACAGATTAATTTAGGGTAAAATTTATCTGCAAGATCCAAGTAAATATGTTGAGAAGTCAAGTCTGAGTAAATTGACCCAATGCTCAGGACACAGGAGAAATACAGGTTACAGCAAAGCTTTTGGGATGCATGAGCATGGAAGCTTAGATGTAAAAAGAAGAGTGTTGAATTTCAATTTGAATTCTGATTTCAAAATTTGGTGGCTGTGTGAAATTGGAGAGTCAATTATCCTTTGTGATCCAAAGATCAGTCAGTTGTCTATAAAATGGAGACTTCCAATTATATATGAGCTACACCAACTTATTACTACTGCTGCATATAAGACAGAGCATAAATATGTAAAATGTGCAGAGTTAGACTTGTGAAGTACTTTTTTTTTCTTTCTGGATGCAATGGTATTCAATGAGCAGAGAATAGTGAATGATTATTAGAACTAATCTCTCAGAGGAAACATTAGAATCTAAGCTCTGTGTTGCTGTCGACACTATCTAATGATAAAGTGATTAGTATGACAGTCTATCTTTTCAAACTACACTAATCAAAGTAATTAAATGTCCAAAAATGAGCCATGAATTTCAATAACATATCCCTTTCCTCTTCTAGAACATAACAAAGGAACAAACAAAATATTTCAAAGCAATGAACTTTTTTGTTTATTTTGAAGTATTATGGGGGTACAAATTTTATGGTTACATGTATCACTTTTATAATGTGTGAGTCATGGTTATAAGTGTGCCTGTCACCCAGACAGTGCTCGTTGTACCTGTTAGGTAGGTTTTCTCCTATCCCCTCCTTGCCCCCTCCCTTTCTTGTTTTCTATTAAGTTTTGCTTCCCTCTATGCATATGTGTGCTCATTGATTAGTTACAATTTAATAGTGAGTACATGTGGTGGGTTTTTTTTTTCCATTCTTTAGATAATTCACTTAGGATAATGGTTCCCAGTTCCAAATTGCTGCAAAAGGCATTAAGTCATCCTTTTTCATGGCTGAGTAGTATTCCATAGTATACATATACCACATTTTGTTAATGTACTCATAAATTGATGGACACCTAACCAAATCAGCAGGAAAAAATCAAGTAATCCCATCAAAAAGTGGGCAAAAGACATGAGTGGAACCTTTTCAAAAGAAGAAACACAAATGGCCAATAAACATATGAAAAAACACTCAATGTCACCAATCATCAGGAAATGCAAATTAAAACCACAATGAGATATCACGTTACCTCTGTTATAATGGCTTTTATTAAAAAGTCCAAAAATAATAGATGCTGTCATGGATGCAAAGAGAAAGGAATGCTTCTACACTCTTGGTGGTACTGCAAATTATTAATAGTACAACCTCTATGGAAAACAGTATGGAGACATCTCAAGGAACAAAGCAATGAACTTTTAAAAATCATTGTCATATTTCACGATGTAAGTTGGCATTTTAAGTGTTAATTTCTGGTCTTCTTACACTTGATTAAATATAATTCTAACACACTTAGTTTTCCTGTCTCTTGGCACATTAAAAAAAGAACAATTGCTACATAGAAGAAAGGATTTGCAGAAGTAAAGGATATTAAGCACTGATGAAACAAGTATTATGTGCTGACCCTGAAGAAACAGAGAGAAAATATACTCCATTATATGGTCCTTATATGTGCATATATGTGTGCACAAATATGTTATAAATGTGTATATGCAATAAGTATGTATAAAACAGTATGTGCATATATAAAAGCAGTAACTATCTATAATCTATTTATTTATTATCTATCTATCCATATATCTATACTTTACATTTATATATATATCAGTTTACTTCCAGCTAGTAAATGTATATTAATAATAGCCATATGGGACTTAGCGCCCTTAGAATATCACTCCATATAATAGGTCTAACATACGACCAAACCTGTAAGGTAACCTACTTTTGTTTGGCAAGTGAAAAAAAAAAAAAAAAAAGAACATTTCCTAGGGAAGAAAAAAAAACAATGTATTTGATTTTCCTGTTTTCATTCTTGTCAAGCACTACATTTCCTTTCACATTTTACAGTTAGGCAAGCCAGAGTAATTAACATCACATATTTATTCTTACTTCATTAGTGACATTTACACCTGCACTATTACAAAAATGTGCTAATGTTTTATTTATGATTGTTTTATAGCCTTACTTATTGCCATTCACGTCATTCACATTTAACAAAGACAGAAACTAATAAAAGCCACGTATTGGGTATTATTTATCTTGTCCCTGGGATGATAACAGCCTTAATGAAAAAAGGAATAAAAACTTAGGCAGTAGTAATTACCCCAATCACATTTACCTCACAATGCAGATGGAGTATAATGCAGTGAGTTTTTAGGACGCGTCTTTCATGTATTCACATCATGGTGAAAAATACACAGAACTGTCACTAAGCATAAGTCAAGCTGAACAAATGGTTTTTTAATTTAGACTAGAAAATATAATCAACCTACTGTACTTGATCTTACATTGAAGGACATTGCAAAGATGTATAAGAGGTTAATGCATTTAAAATAGTGAAATTGAGAGATTCAGAGAAGTGAAGATATTTAAGGTGAAGCAATATGGCAATACATCAATACATCAATCAATAAGAATACTTTTTATAAGATCCATACTAGAAAAGGAATACTATAAAAAGGTACAAGTTGAATCCACATCAATGTGCCTAAAAAGAGGCTATACTAGATCCTAAAGAGATTAATGATTTAGATTAATAGACAAAGCTGAAATAGTGGGATATTTAAGACCATGTAGTTGAAAATCAGGATGGCAGATTATCATAATCATTAATCTGCTGAATCTGATTGAGGGAAGTCACAAAAAAATGGAAAGTGCTTTTAACATATGGGACCATCCTGCTTGTAACAACTGTCCATAAATCAGTGATTCATGAACAAGAGCTTTATGGTGGACTAAATAAAACTAAAGTATTTAAATTGGAGCTGTTTAAAAGTGCTATCATAATTTTAGGATACATTTAATATATTATGCTCAAATATGTTTTTCACAAAAAATGTGTTGCTTGCAAAGGCAAAGTGAAGACATTTGAGTTAAATTTCAGCATTTACTATCTATCACATTATTCCTCTAAACTTAGGATATACAAAAATGCACATTGACAATGATATCCAATAAAAGTATTGGATATCCAATAAAAGTATTGCTAATACGGATGAGGCAATATGGCAGGTATTCTCTCCATGTTATCATATAACAATTATCTTGAGATAGATATTACTATTTCCATGTACAGTTTAGGAACTTGGGTCCAATTGAGTTACTTAATAAATTTCAGGGAGCTATTTTATTCAGATTTTATGACTTCAAACTCAGTGCTCTCTGACTTACCCTACAATTACCTTCTGTTATGAGGTGAATTGCACCCCATCAAAATTTGTATGCTAAAATTTTAACCCCCCACATCACAGAATGTGACTATATTTGGTGAAAAGGTCTTTAAA
Organism: Lepilemur ruficaudatus; assembly: GCA_963574885.1. Taxonomy (NCBI): domain Eukaryota; kingdom Metazoa; phylum Chordata; class Mammalia; order Primates; family Lepilemuridae; genus Lepilemur; species Lepilemur ruficaudatus. The sequence continues at coordinate 54,766 of CAUYRT010014345.1, forward strand.
GAGGTGATTAAGTCAAAATGAGAGCATTAAGAGGGTGCTAATCCAATCTGACTGGTGTTCTTATGAGTAGAGGAAATTTGTACATGCAAAGGAAATGCCAGGGACACACATACACACACAGAGGGAAGACTGCATGAGGACGCAGCATGAAGACAGCCATCTGTAAGCCCAGAAAAGAGGCATCAGAATGAAATTACCCTGATCTTGGACTTCTAGTCTTCAGATCGTGAGAAAGATGTTCCTGTTGTTTAAGCCACTCAGTCTGTTGAATTTTGTTGTGGCAGGCCTAGCAAACTAACACACCTTCTGATCTAGGAAGGGAAAGAAAACACTCTTAAATGTTATACCTTGTTTAATTATGTTCAGATAATTTTTATTTTTAGTGTCAGAAAAAAGTAGGAAAGCAGAAAACTAATTTTGAAATCTCACAGGCCTGGATTGACTCTCAACTCTCCAAATTCTTACTATTTTTGTACTATCTTGATTAAAGAATTTACTCTCTAATCTTTGACATATATTATTGAATATATCTGCATATACAACCCACACCACCAAGCCCAGACTCCACAATCCAAAGGTGTGTTATCATTTATTTTTTTGTCCCATTTTGTGAATTCTGGCTCAGGTGAGATGGGTGTGTGTCTCTTGGACTAACAACTTCATGTCAGTATGTACACCTGACATGTTTCTTTCTCCAGAAATCACCCGTACTTCACCCAGGTCTTCACAATGGGTGAAGAAACCCTTGGTTTCTTACATTGTTTTACTCTAAGACTATGAAATTGAGCTTTCTCTTTCAGAGTATAAAAATATGAAATAAGATTCTTTGGATATTGTTGATTATCAAGTCATCTGCAGTGACCAATTTAGTCCTCTCTCTTGATATCAGAGAAGATTTTCAAAATATAAAACAAACCAGAATTCCACTGTTTTTTCTTGCCTCCAAAGAAAATTGTGGGAGGTAGCATTGGGAGAGGAGGGATAGGGACCACTCCAACCACCATAAAAGCTTTGTTAAAAACAAAAATCTCCCAGTATAAAAAGTAGAAAGATAAATTAGATCAAAGAGAATAACCCTAATAATGAAGACAGAAAAGTTCCCACAACAGAAAACACACATATGACTTATGAACTCTAAAATCAGTTTAAAAGGTATTGAAAAACCAGAATACAATTTTAAATATTAGTAGCTCAAAATAGGGATATAGTTTTTACACTAATTTTGAGATTCTAAACTCTACCCTATACCTTTGGAAATTTTAAACTCAATGCACTTCAAGTCTTTTTGAAACTCAGAGAGGAGGTAGAAGTAGTTCTCTGTTTGTTTTCTTATTAATTAAAATAGTACAAATATTCCAGTGCAAATTCAGTTAGCATGTCTAGCTCACAGTAATTTAGCCAATACATGTTTTTTTAAAAAAAAAAATAATAATAAGCAAAGAGGTAAAATAAAACAGCAAACACATAGAATTTGTTCTTGTAGCATTCCTGGAAAAGTATAGAACTATATTCCTCTCTCTCTATATATGCCACAAAGATTAAAAAAATACGTGTAAAATATTGCTGAAGGGTCTTTGAATAATGATAGAACTATAGGAGTTTATTTTTACATTTTATGTATCCTAAGTATAAAAAAGACATAAGCATAGGACTGCAAAACATTTTATAAACTATATTTTTTAAAAATCTTCTTCCTTAATTATAAGAAACTCAAATACTCATATTATTAAAATATTAGACAAATTAATTTAAGAGAATTTATTTGAGCAAAGAATAAGTCATGGATCAGGCAGTTCTCAGAGCCAGAAAGGTTCAGAGAGCTCTGCGTTAGCAGCATGAGCAGTGAAATTTTATAAGCTGAATGCAGAAGCAATGTAAAGAAATTACTTGATTGGCTACAATAAGACATTTGCCTTTTTCAGGTATGATCCTGTGGAAAGTCTCTAATTGGAGGTTTGTTGGCAGCTTCTGATTGGTTAAGGTTAAGTTTCATTTTAATGTTTATATTGGGCTTCAGTTTGCTTTTGTAGGAACCCAAGGCATTGGAACTATCTCAGCCTAATGGCCTCCTAAATAAATTTTTCTTTTTAACACTGGGAAGGCTGAAATTCCTGGAATCTCTTATAAGGTAGTTAAAACCAGATAAGTGGCTACATGAAGGCAATGTCAAGATTATAGAAGACCATATCATGATATTTGATTTACAGAGATAAAAAGAATTAAAGCTATGCTTTTTATATAAACTTTTAAAGATTATTTTGATAGTTTTCTAATTAAAATACCATCTTAATAATAAAATTAAGACCATTCTGTTATAAAACATACAATGTCATCATACTGTTTCTAATGAGAAAAACTGGAAAATATATTGTTTTTAACTTTAATAATTCTGTAAATTAAAGCAAAGTTACAGTATATAAATGACAATTGGGTACTATGGAACTGTAAAACACAAGAGAGTTCAGTGATGTTGTAAGAGGAAAACCAGAGTAAGAGTTAAGTCTTAGGATCTAGTTCTGGTTCTGGCACCAGTTGAACAAGTGGCATGAGTGTAGTATTTAGATGAAGAACCCAAGTCTTCTCAGCATTGATGTAGCAGATAGCTAAGGGCTATTGCAACCCATGTCTGTGTAGGGGAGAAAAAGTAATTTACTCTTCATAGTTCTTTTTTTAATATTTTTTTTATTTCAGCATATTACAGGGGTACAAATGTTTAGTTTACAAATATTGCCCTCCCCACTCCCAGTTAGAGCTTCAAGCATGTCCATCCCCCAGATGGTGCACATTGCACCCATTAAGTGTGTATATACCCATCTCCTTCTGCCCCCATCTGCCCGACACCAAATGAATGTTATTACTATATGTGTACCTAAGTGTTGATCAGTTAATACCAATTTGTTGATGAGTACATGTGGTGCTTGGTTTTCTATTCTTGTGATACTTAACTCAGTACAATGGGCTCTATCCAGGATAATACAAGAGGTGCTAGATCAACATTGTTTTTTGTGGCTGAGTAGAACTCCATGGTACACATACACCACATTTGCTTAATTCACTCATGTATTGATGGGCACTTGGGTTGTTTCCACATCTTTGCAATTGTGAATTGTGCTGCTATAAACATTTGAGTGCAGATGTCTTTTCAAGATGGTGGGCAAGAAAAACAGCCAGCCAGAGTGTCTCTGCAAGAAAGATAGATTTTAGAAGAAAGTGAAAAAAAATAAAATAAACAGGCAGATAAACATAGATAGGATGAAGGTCAGAAGGAAGGGTGCCTCAAACTACAGGAGACTCCACGGGAAGAAGTTGTGGAGGAGAACTGGAAGGAGAAAGGCCCCTGAGACGCTTGGAGACCAGCGACAGGGTAGGTGAATCAGTTAAATTTCCCCTCCCTTCCCTCTCAGACTGTTGATGGGCTTCTGAGGGGTTGGAGAGACCTGCCAACACTAGCTCAGAGATGGCTGCTGCCAGGGAGGGTGAGGACAAGGCATCAGGCTCCCAGCTCCCTCAGAGCACCTCCTGCCCCACAGACCCAAGCCCACAGGCAGGTGCCATATTGCTTCAGTCTTCATAGTTCTTAGCTGGGCTTCATGTAACAAAAAAAAAAAAAAAAAAAACAGATTAATGAGGGAAAAGCTAATAGAAATTTATTAGCATTTATATTCTCATATATACATGGGAGACTCCTAGTGAGTGTCTCTAGAGTAGATCTCAAAGAATGATTTTAAACTCCAGGTTTAAATAACATCGTTCTCTGAAGCAGAGTGTAGGGAAAGGACTGGTTAGGATAAAATGACCCGGAAAATCACTTTCAAGAAAAGTAAGGTTTTGGGGAGAAAGGGATAAAGTGAGGATGGTTAATGGGTGCAAAAACATAGTTAAGGTAGTTAGAGTGAACAATATTGGTTAGCACAACAAAGAAACTACAATAAACAATAAGCTAAGATATCCTTTCAAATAACTAAAAGAGTAGAATCGGGAAGTTCTTAACACAAAGAAATGATAAATGTGATGGATATACCAATTATTTAGGGGTGATGGGGAAGAAAGTTAAAGCTCGTTACACAGATTTAAGTCCTTGTCATCTCCATTCAATCATGTCTCTATTCCTTGTGCATAGAGAGAGACACCCTTACAAAGGGAGATTTCCTTTGTAGACATAAATTTCTCTTATAAAAGGATAACTTTTCAGAGCTACTCCGGGGTCTGTTTCTCAAAATAACTAACTCAAACAGTGGATATACTAAAGTGCCATGTGTTAGGGTGGTATATTCTGGTCTCCAACAGCAATATTTTGAGTGGTGTGTTCTGAACTCCATCCCATTATTTGTACAGTGCATTCTCACCTCAATAGAATATATTATTTATAAAGTTATCCCCAGTTTTAATATGCAAATTTCTGATTCAAATGTAATGCTTTTAGCATTTGAATATACTCATAATTTAAAACTGTTGGTACTTCTGTGATAAAGCAAAATACAGTCCTTATAATGTATTTTCTAGTTGAAATAAAAACAAGGTATCACCAACCAGGGATTATGTTTTTACACAAGAATATATTCTCATAAGGAATAACTAGACCTTATATGTGTTTGACTACAGTGATACTTAATATTCTAAAAGCTTTAGAAAATCAGGTCATTGAACAATTTGTCTTTCAGGTGTATTTGATTGAGAAATTTGATCCTGCATGCTGATATAAAATATACTAAAATTGAAAGTCAAAACTTCGTATTAGTTAACAGGTAATTATTCTAATATATGTGGTAAAAGGGAATTGAAAGCATTATTCTCAAATTGATTGTACCACATAAACTTAGTCAAGTACGAGTCCAACATACCATAAATATTAATAGCAACGAAAATAAATTTCAGTGGAGTCAAAGAGTAAAAATATTTTTTAAATATTATAAATATAAATAAAGGCATAGAGTTATTTTTCTTTAGGAAATGAGTTAATGAAGCCATATTGGAGAAAACATATACTATTTTTTGAACAGAAGTTCAAAAAATGCACTTAATAGTGTAACAAGTTATATCCCTCATAGGGAATAATGTTCAATTGTTACACAATGTCTAAGGTTATATTTTATGTTCTAAGGTATCTCTAAGGTTGTATTTTATGAACATTAAAAATTCAAAGTTTGTACTGATTTGTTAATAAATATAGGTTTTAAATAGATAAATTTCATTTTAATTGTTCCTAAAAGTTTTCTCTTTGATAAGATAAAGAATATGTCTCCTATTTTTTAGAGTGGTTATGTGTATACTGTTTTTGTCTGATTCCTGGAAAATTATTGTACAATTATAAATATTGATTGTACCTGAATAGATACTATAGTATTTATTTGATTTTGGAATGTATGACCAGATTTTACTTATTAGAATCTAGCTCTTTTTTCCTATGCATTTTTAGCTTGTATTCAGTAGGAGGCAGAGCTTTAGATATCTTTTACATGTTATTTGGATAATGACAGACACCTTCTAAGTGGTCTCCTTGTCTTTTCTCACAATATTCCATCTCTAAACTATCTTATATTTTCCTGTTCAGGCTATTTCCCTGAAACAAATATCTAAAAAACCATGTCATACTTCTGTTTACAGATATCCAATGATTTCTTAATGCCTACATTGTTAAAGAAAAAAAATTCATTAATACTTATTAAACCACAGTAAGAGAGTGTTTATTTAGACCCAGAGTGGTAGGTATAGGGATCACTGCAATGGGATTTTGCAGTAAGAGAGAGATTGGTTTTAACTCAGCATGGGCAATGGGAATACAGCAAGGGTATATGGGAATTTATAGCCAAGAAACAGTGTAGGGGTCAGTGAATAGAAAATTACTGAGAGGAAATATCAGAGGTAAGGGGGATTCTGGCTAAACTGATCTAACAAGATTCTAATAGAAGACAGGCCAGGATGATCAGACATCACCTGGGGGATGGTAGAGACTGAGGAAGGAGCCTACTCAGATATCAGGGGTGATGAGATATCAAAGGCAGGGGTTCTTGTTAAATTGACCTAACAGAGTTCTTACGTATCAAGCTGAAATTATCAAAAGAACCAGATTCCAATTTTAAAGAGTTTATTCAAACAAAAAGCTGGAAATGGCCATTCTGGGATATACCACTCCAGAGAAATGGAGATAGTGATTTGCAGTTTAAAAACTAAATTCTTACTTATGTGGGAAGAAGACAAAGAAATGTAATAGGATTACAATATTTTCTAAACAAAGGTGGCTTAAGAATTACAGCAAATTAATTAGTTACAGTTTGTTTTCTTTTCTGAGAGGCTTGTTTTCTTTTCTTTATGCCAGGTTTCATTTTCTTTCCAATTTGAGTGTATTTCACATTTCATCTTAAGGCACTGCGATAGCCATGAAATCTTTGTGTGAGAAAGGTAAGAGGGAGGTTAATCTACAATGAAAGCAGTAAGAGGGAAGAGGTCTTCCCTGCACCTTTCTCCAGTTATAGTATTTACAAAACAATACAACAATACAGGTAAGGGAAAAGACTTAATTTCCAGAAACAAAAGCTTACAGCTGCCTGTCACCATAATTCACATTCCTTTAAAGCTCAAAATAATTTAGAGTTCCAACAGCTTAGATGTTGAATTTCTTATTTGCACATTGCTAACACTGGACTTTATAAGGAAATCTACAGATGGTCCTAGAAGATTCAAAAGCCTGACTAAAGTTTAGTCAGGCAAAAAATCGCTGTCACCATCAGAGTCCAAACTTCTTGTTCTGCCTGTGATCTGATGGCAGCATGTTGCTCTTAGTCTCTTACTTTGTCCTTCTTTCACCCTCCTGGGTCCTTACCTCTTCCAAAATACCATTGAAAATCAATAGAATGATATTTAAATCCTTACTCCCCAAACACACACGCACGTGTGCAGCACACTGACATGCCCATAGTCCATCATACCTTTCTTTGCTTCTCAAGACAATCTTCCCTTCTTCTGTTGTTCAGATCACAGTGAACTTCCTGCAATTTCCAAACGTAACGTATGCTTTCCTCTGTCTCTACTTATCTGAAACTCTTACCCCTGGGGCCATTTCTATGGCTCAATATTCCAAACCTACATCAGAACAGAGCCTACATGAAACCCTTTCGGTACCACTTGCCTTGATTATTCCTTCCAACATTGAGCTGTCATGAGACTTTTTGTTTTTTATAAACCCTTAAAATTATCCACCGCTCATTACTTTCAATATAATATTGATAAATTTTGCACTCTCTGTAATAGATTATAAACATTCTGAAAGCAGAAATCATCCATTAATTTTCTCTCTTCTATACTGTAATACTAATTCAGATATTTAATGAATGATAAAGGAACACAAAGATTATTTATATAACGATTCTTACAAAAATGATGTCTACCTCCAGAATTCATATAATTTTAATTAAATATATTTCAGGTATCTTTTGGAAAGAAATCAAACAGAATACCATTATTGAAACTATAAGCATTTAATAAGAACTTCTCATATTTTATCTGTAGACACTGCAATCACTTTGACATCAAGAACAAATATTCACTAGAAGACTAAAGAATGCACCAAAACTTTAATTCGGGCCCTGATTGTTTTACACTAAGATGATCACAATAGGCTTTTGAGTGATTTCTTCAGATCTAGAGACATCCTGAAGGTAAATCCTCAGGTATCTCACAGCCAGACTGCATGGTTTGAAATGATGCTGTACACCTCCCTCCACCTCCTGAGTAAATTGTCATGACTTTGCTACCTAAATCATACAGCCCCACTAAAATACTGGCCTTCAAATCTCTTTAAGCCAGTCTGAATGTCTCCAAATTTATCACTCACTACTTCTGTAAGTGAATTCTTTACTTTAGAAAATTGATCAAATATTTTCCCCGTAAATATGCCACAAATTTCTGGCTCTCCTCCATTGCTTACTTCATTTCAACCACCTGGAATGTCCTTGCCTTTTCTCTCCTCTCATTAAAGTTGAACTCCCCATGGAAATTTCACTTAAATGGAGTAATCCACAGTGATGTTTCTCTATCATAAACTCTTAGGGAATTTACTATCTGAACTACTGATTAGTCAAATAAACTATGAGCACTATGCTGCAATCTAACTTTTTATTTTTCATGGAAATGTCTTTAATGCACAAATGAATTTTTATCAATTATTTTTATACTTTTTTATATCTAATATTTTTTAACATGACTTTAATATATAGCTTTGTAAACTATGTTTGGAGAAATGCAAATACACGCTTTAAAACATCTAAAATAAGATTTTTAATGGCTTATTTTATGTTATTAGTGGTGGGCAACTACAGAAATGATAAGATATAGACTCTGTACTACAAGAGTCTGTTGTTTAATAGGAAGACCAAATACATAATTTGAAATCAAATAACTAATATCTTGGTAAATGTGCATACAAACTGCATTAAGACTAATGTGAATAACTTTTCTCAGGTTTAGGAGGAAGAAAATTCATGAGAGATTCTTCAGTGAGTCTACAGATGTAGTTTTTCTGATAGATAAGAGGACAAAAACCTTTGTATCAAGACTGTGAAAAGTAAAAAAAAAAAGGACAAGGATAATCAAAAGAAATATAGAAATATTCACACTTCCCATGTTTAGTGAAGTCTGATACATAGTAGGTATTCAGTAATTCATAACTGAATGAATAAAAGAGTGGATTACAAAAGGTCTTTGAAGGACCCAGAAAAAAGCAAACTCATCAGACAATATGTACCAAACTTGCATGATATTTTAAATTGCTTATAACTCATCACAACATTGTAAGGTGTGTATGCCCATTATGCAAATTAGGAAATTGAAGCATAGAGAAATGACCATGCCTGAGTCACAGGTAAAATGGAGAGCCCCAAATCATACTCAAATTTATCTAAACCCCAGTCCTAAATCTTTCCTATACATCACTCTCCTTCTCAACTTGCCATTGAATTGCAAAAGAAGATGGCACATGATAGGAATTTCAAACAGTTGAGTCATTTTTTATCACATTAAAGACAAAGCCCAGAGTTGAGAGCAGGTAGTAGGAAACACAATATGCAGAGCTGATAATGCCAAGTTAAGGCATAAACAATATTTTTTAGGCCATGACACACCGCTAAAGGATTTGAAGGAGACGAATATTTGTTAATGCTACTCTGCAAATTCTGTGAAAGGGACTAGTGAGGGAAGTGAGTGGGGAAAGAGAAGGAGTTAGGGATATATTAAAATGCAATAGCTTTGGTAAGAAAAAGTAAGGGACTAACTAAAATATTAGGAGTTTAGAAAAGGGAGGGTGAAAGTCATACTATTTCAGTAGTTGAAGGTGTAGAACTGAGAGACGGGTTGGCTATGATGAGCAAGTAAGTATTTGAAATTTAGAACAATGCCCAAGCTTTAATCTAACTATGTGGTAGCAATGTGTTTAATTTAGAAAAGAACTATAGGTTAGGAAGAAAGTATTAACCTTGTAAGGTGTGTTAACTTAGAAGGGATAATGGATACTAGGGGATACTTCTGTACACACTGGTGAAATTTGGGTCTGTACTGCAGGAAAATGCAAAAGTAGAAATTACTTATAATCTCTATATGTAAACATAGAGATTACATATACTCCTAAGTATTGAGGTTACTCCTCATTACTTAGGAGTAGGTGAGTAGTCATTTAGGGTACAGCATATAGGTAAAAGAAGCTTCATGATCATCTAAATTTTAGGGATTCTTGAACAAATTTCTAAGAAGCAGTCCAGGAAACAGGTAAAAATGCAGGTAAAAATGCAGAGAAGATCTTTTCATGAAAGAGAAGAGGTAGAAAGTTTCAAGGCAGGAATCCTCAACATTGTGAATAGTTGCGATTTTGTTAGAAGCTGAAATGACATTTAAAGTAGAAAAATATTGAGAGGGCATTGGTAACTTAGTAAGAGTAATTGCAGTAAAGTTTTAGGAACAGAACTCTAGATGCAATGGATGTAGTCTAGCACAGATAGACTACATCTTTTAAGTAACTTACTTGTGAAAATAGAGGGTAAAAGAAGAAATTGTCCAGATCAGTGCTAGTGAGATTAGTCATATCGTAAGTATCAATCATGCCTTAAGGTGTCATCTAAACAAATAAATGTGTATCATAATCCTGATTTGGTATCTAAGTTTTTTGAAGCAAAATTGTGTCTTGCTGGCTCATCAATTACAAACATTTTACATTGGATAAAAACGCGGAGTTGCCGATATCTTAACAATATCACCTCTTCTATTACGTTATCTTATTGCAATATTCTTTTTGGCTGCTCAAAATCTGAACCTCCTTTTTGTATACGGAGAATTCTTTTCTTAAACATTTTAGTTAGAGGCATAGTTCCCTCAAAGACTAAGGTGCAAGCAGCCAGGCAAGGCACAGTTCATTGGCTTAGCAGGCCATGAACTTTCAGTCAGGAGCTAGTAACACAGAAAAGAGGTCATAGCAGAAATACCTATTTGCAGTAGTTACTATAACACCAAATTGAAGTTTCCAAGGATAGCACTAGGGTACATGTTTGTTATTAGCATTCAATATCCATTAGCAGCTACATTGGTTATATAAAGAACAGTATTTGTACTTATGAGTGTTGCAATAATTCTGTATTATAGTTTTGGATATTGTTTCAGGGTGCCTCAAAGCCTGTTTCTTTTGAATTCTTATTTCTTTGAATTACCTATTTTCTTTCTGCTAAGTTGGCTAAACTTGGTTTATTTTGCTAGAATTTAAGAAGCTTAACTAATCTAAATTTTTTTTTTATTGGAGGAAAATTACAAAGCATTTACACTACAATGTTTACAGTCACAATTTGCAGTGAGCTGACCTCCCAAAACATATCACCACTCAAGTTGACCCATCTTGCCACATTCAAAAATCCACTGTGTCACAGTAGTCCGTAGAGCACACACATAGTGCTCCAACTGTATCTGCGTACAACCAACACTCCATTTTAAGTGCACAATTAAATGATTTTCAGTGAATTTACCGAGGTGTACAGTCAATCACATGAATCAGTTTTCGAGGAATTCCATTCCCCTATTGAGAC
>CAUYRT010014346.1:0-11686 GCA_963574885.1 Lepilemur ruficaudatus
TCAGCCTCCCAAGTAGCTGGGACTACAGGCATGCGCCACCATGCCCGGCTAATTTTTTCTATATATTTTTAGTTGGCCAATTAATTTCTTTCTATTTTTAAGTAGAGACGGGGTCTCGCTCTTGCTCAGGCTGGTTTTGAACTCCTGACCTTGAGCAATCTGCCCGCCTCGGCCTCCCAGAGTGCTAGGATTACAGGCGTGAGCCACCGCGCCCGGCCAAAACAATAACTTTAATGGGAAAAATAAAGAATTAAGAGATACTTCTACCTAGAACTCAATAAATTTGGTAGTAGATACATACACAATATTTAATGGGATTTATATTATATATTCAGCTACTGATACCCCAGGAGACTGAGATCACTGCTAATAAATTTACTTTCACAATCAAGTTAGGCAACTGGATGACTCTTTTCCCCATATCCATGTTTTCTTTGATAGCCTAAGGAAAAACATAGGCATTTCATATTTGAATCTATTTTTGACTACTACTTTATTAATCACAATTCCTGTGTATTCAACCTTACAGAGTAAAACCTAACCATGTGGGTCATTCAAATTTACTATGGGGCTAGAACAATTATACACCAGCAATAATACACTCAATCTCATCTCCCCTCCTCAGAAATTTGGTTACATATAAATAGCAGTAAATGTTACAACCCTTTAAAATAGATAGTAATAAATTAACATGACAAACATAAAATGCACATCCTGTTTCTATATTCTGTATATAATTTCCAGTTGTCTTTAAGTTTTTTTCCAGGAACATGTGCACTTTACTGACTCCCATTGTAGACAGATGTGTGAGTATAAACTGCTATATAAAGAGGTAGGGGTCCAGTGGGGTAGGGCCAACAGCCACAGGGTGTAGGCTCAGCAGTGAATGGTGGAACACATGGGCACTACTACTGGCCTTCAAGATCCTTTATCATCTGAGAGATCACTTGGGAGGTTATCATTGAACTAGAAGTGAAAACCATGATGAGTGCAATGATCACAAGGATGCCGAGGACCAGGACACAGACGTTTACGCGCTTGGCAGTGGAGGCGTAAGCCTGTGCCCAGGTCAGGTCACCCACCATCTTCCCATCTCTAGAATTCATGAAGTAGGCGAATGTTACGAAGCCCAGGCAGCATCAGTTCATGAACAGTGTGTTGAACATGGACCAGACGACATGAATGGGCATGGATATCTCACTGCAGATGTGGATCATGGTGGACATCGAGGAAGCAGGGCTGTGGAGTGTCCCTAGCACAATTAACTTGTGTTCCTCTTTAAGTATCTCATAGTTTGGGAGGAGGCTGGCAGTGGCAAGAGTAAAGAAAGTTTGGGAAGTGTGGTTCATGGTGCTGAGAGACCAGCAGTGGGGACGCTGCTCCCAGTCGCCTTAAGATTTAAGGCGTAATGACAATAAAGGCCAAGTGAAATACAGAATCACTTACAAAGTATATGCAAAAATCTCTGGAGCTAAAATATATGGTGAACCAAAATTCTAAAGCATAAAAAGATTACGCCTGTTTTAATAATACAATGTCAGATTATAGTTACAGTTCATATATGACTAATTTTTTTAAAGGGTATATGATGGAAATTCATGACTATATTTTAATTTTTGAGAACATTTGGTAATCTTCATTTTCTTTTTTTTCTGAGACGGAGTCTCACTCTGTTGCCTGGCTAGAGTGCCATGGCGTCAGCCTAGCTCACAGCAACCTCAGACTCCTGGGCTTAAGCAATCCTCCTGCCTCAGCCTCCCAGGTAAGCTGGGACTACAGGCACACGCCACCATGCCGGCTAATTTTTTCTACTTTTAGTTGGTTAGCTAATTTCTTTCTATTTATAGTAGACACAGGGTCTCGCTCTTGCTCAGGCTGGTCTCAAACTCCTGAGCTCAAGCAATCCTCCTGCGTTGGCCTCCCAGGATTACAGGCGTGAGCCACCACACCTGGCCGGTAATCTTCATTTTCTTGATATAGATTCCATAATTATTTTAAGTTACAAAGAGCCTGAAGACTAGTATAGATTACTGTCAGTGTCCCATTCATTCCCACTTCCTTTTCTATACATTAGCTTTACCCATAAACCAAACATACTCACGTTTTCGATCATCACCACACGCAACTTCAGCAAGGTATCGGAAGTAATCTCCCTTCATTTTCAGATAGAAGACCTTGCTCTCTGGATTAGTTGCATTGGCTATTAAATACTTATCCAACAATTCCTGAAATAAATAAGATAAAACATTAGGCACTAGTAAAAGCTATTTAAACAGAGACGGAAACTTATGATATACTTCTGCCTATCATTCACTTGAATCATTAATTACCACAGTAATACTATACCTACCAGCCTGGACGTGAAGTGTGTTCTTAGAGCAGAGGTCAGGCTGTTGCCACTAGTTACCTTGGCAGGCTTTAAATCATGGAGCCCACAGTTTTTAATGGTAAAACCAGATTGCACCTAACCATGCAATTTGAAAAAGCCTGTCTGTTCACTCATCCATTCATTCAATATTTACTGACACCTGCTAGGTGCGAGGTATTTGACCGTAACGGATATAATGAAGACATAAGGTAAGGTCCCTGCACTCAAGAAGTGCACAGTTTGTAAATACACCATTAATTAAGCACTAAAAGGTACGTGAATAAGGTGATATGGAAGCACAGAGAGGTGTATCTGGTTCTGCTGGAGATGGCCTGTGGTTAGACAGGCTGCCTGGGGAAGGGATATTTGAAGTGTCGAGAAGGAACAGTAGGTATACAGCAGGCAGAAAACAGGATGTGCAATCACTTTGGGGAGGAGAAACAAAATGTTTCAGACATCAAGTATGAGAACAGTACAACCACAAATGGCCCAGACCACTGTTGCTCAGTGTCCTTTCACACAAGTATCCATCTAAAACAAGGTAAGTTCAGGAACTAAGAGCAAGGGGTTTAGAAACTTTAATATAGCATCTGATAAAGTAATTTTGTCTACTGAATCTAATTATTTTAAAAAAATAAGTATTTATTTAAGTATGTCTTTTATCTCTGATTTCACAGAAAGAAATTTTCACTTTTAGAGGGACAAAGTATGCTTGGGAGTGTAAAAAGTCACAGAAGGCAAATATGATAGATATCTTTGTAAATTATCAATTTCATTTACTAAGTAATTTTAAAATCTTTTTGTATTAAAAAGCATTACAAAGTAGAATGAAATTCTCATAAAAAATTAAAGATAATACCTACCTCAGTGGTTTGTTTTAGAAATAAAATCCATAAACAGTTGTCAAAGCCTAGAACAGTGCTGCATGTTAAGTGCTCAGTAAATGTTAACTATTGTCAGCCAGCTCTGCCTAGCTGCACAATTTGAGAAGCACTGCTCTACGCAAAGTGAAACTAACAAGGAACAGAGAAAACCATATTTACATTCTGGCAAAATAGCCACAGATAATGTTAACGTTATATAAAAATACCAAGTATGATACAAAATGGGGGTGTTTGGAGAACAACCCAGTAAGACTATTTCCAATTGACATAATTACTGAAGAAAAAGAATGCTGTTTACAGATCTAAACTAACCTAATTAAAATGGCCTACACAAAATGCAATTACTGCATCCATAAGTTATTTTTGAAGAAAATAAACAAATTTTTTTAAATCCTTAAATTAATAAAATGTTTTAAATGTTTAAATTTTTAAAAAATATTTTTAAAGGCCTGAGGCCAAGGGAAGTTTTCAAAAACCCACAAAAGTGACAGTAAAATCAATGTAAAGTTACTTAACAAAGTTCCAGAAGTTTATACATTATAAAAGGGTCAAGTATCAAAACTGTGACTTGAAATGGAAAGTTGGTGAGCTGGGAGTCTGGCAACAGAGGTCATTACAGCTATACCCAAACTGAAGGCAACTGTAAGCACAAGTGCTGAGCCAGCACTACCACACTTATAACTGCAAAAAGAATTCAAGGACCAGATTTTAAGAATATCTTCTGTTTGACATCATCAATATTAATTTTAATAGTTATTTAATAAAACAAACTCAAGAAACTCTTCCTCAGAGTCTTATAAAAAAATTATACTACTTTAACTCTTCCCTCTACTACCATTTTTATATATCATGGATGACTTTCGGTTTAAAAACTATTTTTATGAACTGAATTCAGGGTGTTAGGAGGAGGCAACAATGAGACAGCCACAAAAAAGTTCTAGATTTCAAACTGACTCAGTCGTTACTATCTTTAATCAAGAGTGGATTCTGAGAAGTATTATATCTAAAGCAAACACAGTATTTATAGTGAGGGAAACAGCTCCTCTGCCTGTACCCATACCAGGGAACTATAATATAAAATAACGTCTCTCACTCTTCTTGTTCCCCCAAGTGAGTCAGTCAATTACAATGAAATCACACATCATCTCTGAAAAGGCGCCACCTCTGGTGAAGATGTTATTTACAGTCACAAAAAAATGCTACTTGGTACCTTTAAGATCTAGCATTCTAATTAAATGTGGTAGAAGAGCAGGAGCAGAGGCTGAGAAAAGTCTGACTAGAACAAGGGCTTAGAGTGAGGATTAGAGAGAAATTTCTATTCTAGCATGACTCCCTCCTGCCAGATGTGGGGGTGCTCACAAGGATTCAGAAAGCTGCTCAACAGCTACTGCATTAGTTACAACACAGCCACTTATGAGCAAACTATAACTTTCCTTTCTAAAATTGTTAACTTTGACTACTAGTTTTTGCTTACAGCCATTACGTACGATTTACAGTGTTGGGCTTTTATAAAGTGACTTGGGCATTACTTCCATCCTGGAGTTTCAGCCAGGTATCATGGTTCTTTGTCAGATGCCACTAGCTCTCTGTGAAGGAAACAACAGGTACAGAATAATTCTGTCTTTTCACATGCTATCATTAGTAGAGATGTATATTTTAGCCCAATTAAAAGACACAATGGAATCTGCTACATCTCTTACCAAATTGATCATGGCTTATCTAGTATTATGAATACCAGACATTCATTATTAATACCAGATAGACTATGGAATATAAATACTTAAGATATATAGCCTGCTTGTACAATTTGTAAAAATTTTAAAATTATTTTTAAAAACTCAACACGGATCAGAGACAAAAAAAACCTCAAACAGATACGTAGCTCCCTGAAAAATCTTCCCAAATAAGGTTACTGGTGGGAAGTCAAGAGGGAGTATGGGAATTGGTTTTAACATTTATATACTTAAAAGTTTCCACTAATTTCTCTGTTCATTATTCTTATCCATTAACCAGACCCTCCCCCTTGTAAACTCTTCAACTAGCAAATTTTATGATCTTGGGAGGGTTGGAGGGCTAAGGCTGGGGCTCCTTCCAGTGATGACAGTGCTACTTAACGAAAGGGTAGAATGCAAGTAGCAGTATGTTCCTTTCTGAGTATTTGAAAGAACTTTAGAGAGGTCAGTATTCTACTCAACAATTGTAAGATGGACTAGTAATTTAGGACACTCTAGACCAAACAAACAAGGAAAAACGAAAGAAACTATAGTTGCTTTTAAAGGACCTCAGAGCAAGTTTAATCTCAGAAAAATAGGATGAAAATAATAATAAAGAAGACTATACCATAAAAGCTAAAAGGACTATTTAAGAAACGAACTTGTCAAGAGCATTAATGCAAATTTATGATAGTAACTACTCCTCTTATCCCCCACCCCCATGTCCTAGCAAAAAGGCTAGGAAGAATAAGAAAACCCCAGTACTAATTTTATCTTTGAGAGTTAACTATTTTTACATATAACAGTCCTATTACTTCAACAGCTTTTCCAAAATAATTCATTTGGTTTCAGTGGCAATATTCTATAGCACTCCAACTAATCTTTTTATCCTAAATTCAGTTACAAGTGATTTATTTTCGTTTAACAGACACGAGAAGTTGCTCTTGTCTCTCACTATGTATCTTATTCTTTATATATACAGAATTGATTTATTTAAGAAAGATTAGATAATCAATGAAAATACAAGCAATAATCAACACAAAACAAAAAAAGTCCTGCAGATTTTCAATTTCCCCTCTATCCATTTACCGGAGTTTATTAATACACTATTAACATGTTCAATCCCTAACCTTAGGATATATATACAAGTCATTATCCATATTATTATCAGTTTAATCAGCACATAAATACACCCTAAAACGGAGCACATCTTAAAGAGACAAGGCCAAACCTAAGTTAGAGATTTACTTAGTAAAACAAAATAGGACATAGGAACTATTATTTCAGAATATATGAGCTTTAGAAATTAGATTATCATTTGTGAAACCAACTTTTATATTGCCATTAATACTATGATCTTGCCGGGCGCAGTGGCTCACGCCTGTAATCCTAGCACTCTGGGAGGCCGAGGCGGGCGGACAGCTCAAGGTCAGGAGTTCGAAACCAACCTGAGCAAGAGCGAGACCCCGTCTCTACTAATAATAGAAAGAAATTAATTGGCCAACCAAATATATATAGAAAAACTTAGCCGGGCATGGTGGCGCATGCCTGTAGTCCCAGCTACTTGGGAGGCTGAGGCAGAAGGATCACTTCAGCCCAGGAGTGTGAGGTTGCTGTGAGCTAGGCTAACGCCAGGGCACTCTAGCCAGGGCAATACAGTGAGACTTTGTCTCAAAAAAAAAAAAAAAAATACTATGATCTTACGGAAAGTCAAAGCTTCTGAAGTGTCTGTTTCTGTAACTATGCAATGAGAGTATTATGACCTAAACGCCTCTGGTCTCAGAAATTGTCACCAGGATGGCCCCGACAAAGCAGATGGAAAAACTTTAACAGGTTTTTTTCCCTTCTCTTTCTTTTCTGTCTTTTAACAATTTTTCTTTAGTGTTTGTAATCTAGAAGCACAGCTGCTCAAGGATACCAAGTGGCCCAAATGCTACAAATAGCAACGTGATTGCCTGCCGGCTGCCAGAAGTTTTAGATGCCAGAATTTCAGACCTGCACACAGCAGGTGCAGACCAGAGTAGGTGACCTCCAGTTACCTTTAACTCATTAACATATTATTGCAATACTAAAAATCACTCCCCCAAACAAGAATCGCCATTTTTTTCTATACATGCAAGGTATGATGATGCATGTATGTGAGCTGCATCTGTGCATGTGAAACTCCACCCTGTACATGCTTACACACCACCTCCAACCATATCTAACTCTTTAAAACCTGCACACTCCTTTTGCTCAGTGAGAAGGTACCTTTAGAGCATAAACTCCTCCTCCACTCTTTGGCCATAGAATAAAAAAACCTGAACGTCTTACCAACTGATGTTCCTTCTTTGTGGCTGATAAAAATCAGGGAAAGAACACAGTTTTTCAGTAACAAAATAACCACTCTATTAATATGAGTATACCCACTAGGGTTAAATCTCATGAAGTATGTGTTATCTTAACTAAGGAGGCAGTGAATCACCTAAGACTTGATACAAGTTAATCATAAAACATCAATTCATCAATGGAAATATTTTCTACCATTAATAAAATAAATGCATTAAACAACTGTCCTTGTATCACTTAAAAACGTTACTGATTTAGAAATGTTGAGACTTAGAATCCAAGAATGATGAATCTTGACCCCTCTCTTGTCCATGTAAGTTTTTTTTTTTTTTTTTTTTTTTTGAGACAGAGTCTCACTTTGTTGCCCGGGCTAGAGTGAGTGGCGTGGCGTCAGCCTAGCTCACAGCAACCTCAAACTCCTGGGCTCAAGTGATCCTTCTGCCTCAGCCTCCCAAGTAGCTGGGACTACAGGCATGCGCCACCACGCCTGGCTAATTTTTTCTATATATTTTTAATTGTCCAGCTAATTTCTTTCTATTTTTAGCAGAGACAAGGTGTTGCTCCTGCTTGGGCTGGTCTCGAACTCCTGAGCTCAAGTGATCCTCCCGCCTTGGCCCCCCTGAGTGCTGGAATTACAGGCGTGAGCCACCGTGCCTGGCCTCACCTCCACTTTTAAGTGAAAGAGATTTAAAAGTCACAGGTGCTTGTGTGTGTATGTGTCGATACATGTGTGCACATATGTAACGGGCATGTATATGTGTGTGTCGACCCAAACAGATGACTGAGGCAAAAATCTCAATTGACGGAATTTTGAGGCCAACATTTTGGGAAAAACACAAACCGCAGACGAGCTGGGGTTGTTTTTTTCCAAAGGGAGGTTGGAACCTTCAGCATTTTAAATCCAGCAAAGAGGAGGAAAAAAGCAGGGGGTGGCTGGTGAGGTAGTGGCTGCATTCTCATGGAGGACTAAGAAATCTGTGTTTTATTTTTAATGCATAAAATAAGGGACTGTCATTACTGCCACTTACAGAAAAGGGGTGGAGCCACATGGTACCTTGGCGCGCCAGCCACGCCCGCGAGCTCCCTCCTGTCTCTCCATCTCTCTCTCTCTGTCTCTCTCTGTCTCTCTCAAATCAATGTCATAATTCAGCTTCAAGCTTCCTTGCCGGACAGCTGCGTGGCCTCCACCTCACACGTGTGATGTGATCTGTTTGACTAAGCCCCCCCCAACACCCTCCTCTGCACCATGGCTAGTGACACTTGCCGTGGAGACTGTGCCTGGCCCCCGGCCACTGGCACACGCAGTCCCTCGGGTCCTGTCCGGAAGCCGTCCTGGTCTCAGGGCCGTGCCCTGCCACTGGCTGTGAGTGGGACCCGCTGGGCCATGTGTGGTTGTGAGTTCCTTTTCCTGTCTGCCTGTTCTCTGTCGGGTTCTCCCTTTCCTTGCTGGCGTGTTGGGCTTCTCCGTGGAAACCTGCCCTTTTCTGGGTCCGTCTTGCAGACGTCTCCCACGGTGCTTGTCGTGAGGGCCGGTGGTGGTTCTGCTCTGTTGTGTCTGTTGGTTTGATGAGATGGATTTTTATGGATCGTGGAGTCCCTGGTCCCAGGTGTCTCCTGCCCATGTGTGGCGCGTTGGGGACACTCGGGGTCCCCTTCTTCCCCCATAGTGGGTGCTAGGACACCTTCCCAGGGAGGGATACGGGGACCTGCGGGACCCTCACCTGTCTGGGCAGGGACCGGTGACGCCCCACTGTCTCCGTGTTGCAGGCGGCCTGTTCGTGGCGGGCATCAACCTCATGGAGAACCTGGGGTACATCCTGGCGCACCTGGCTCAGTCCCTGAGGGACCTGACGCTGCGCGGCCTGCCATGCCTCTGCGCCTGGGTCCTTGAGCAGCGCCCGGGGCCTGGCCCACGGTGCACCAGCGTCATTGCGGGCGACATCGTCGGCACGGACGGCTTCATCAGCGACATCATCGGACTGAACCAGAAGCTGCTGCTGTCCTGAGCTGTTCCCCACGGAGTCTGGCAAGTTCTGCCATGGGCAGGATGCAGGTGACCACGGGGCCTTTGATATCAACTCTGTCTCCTCTCTGTGTATCCTGGACACAGTGGCATCGGGGCTCTGCAGACCCAGGGAGAGACTATCCCCCACTCCAGGCTATCCAATTCCTAAAGCCGGTGACAACCCACGAGGCCGTGTGTGTCCGTCCCGCATGCCTGCTGCCCCCGCCCGACTCTCATGCACAAGCCGGTGTCTCCCCAGCCCCGAGTCACCCCCTGGACTAAACTCCCTGGGTGCAAGTGAGACACCAGCGCCGTTGTCCTTGTGGAGACGTCCTCGCATTTCTGGCGCAGGCTTTGCTCCGCGTCGAATACCGGGAGGGCATCATGCAGTCTGAGGCCGCAGCAATACCTCAGTGTGGACAGGGGGCTCCTGACAGCCGCTGGTTCAAGTTCTCAGCCAAACAGTGGGTCCCCACGTGCCTGTTCCTTCACCGCCCTCCTGGGGGCGCACCTGGGAACTCTCGTGGTAGCGCCCCATGCCGTGCGGGACGGCGGGTGCGGGGCTCTCGGGACGGCTTTGGAGGTGATCATCTGACCCGCATCGGAATGTGCTCGGCTTGGGAGCAACTCCGTGGTTTTCCAAAACAAAGTCTGCTCAGACGTTGGCACCTGGTCGCCACGGTTAAACCGAGGTGCTGGAAATCCCGAAAGACAAACGCGGGGGCCGTGTCCCGTCATCTGCATCAGACCTGTGACTGCTGGTCAGGCCGTCCAGAGGGAGCTCGGTGCTGGTTAGGGTCAGAGTCAGGATTAGGGTTAGGGTTAGGGTCAGGGAAGGACACGCTGGAGATGAAGGACCGTGTTTAAGACAAACTTGGACATCGGGTCTTCGTGTCCCTGCAAACCCACATCAGGATTCCCTGGGGTCGGTATCAGGAGCTGTTCACACGAATTGTTCACCTTACAGAATTAAAAGACACAAAAGCCAAACGTGTTTATGGACTTTGTTACCACGTCAACCACCGAGGTGCTTCAGTGGCTTTCCGGGTGACATGCGCGGAGAATCTTTAGAAGATGATCGAGCATTTATTTGAGGGCAGAGAGTCTTAAAAAATCAGACTGTGCCTCTTTGCTCTTCAGTTGATTTCTGCTCTAACGATGCAAGCACTGGATGCAGGCTCTGAGTTTTGTCACGTTCTAAGCTGCTCTGTGGGGCATTAAGGAACCTGTGTTTGATTTTGGAGATGGGTTTCCGAGACTTCTGCATTCAAAAGGATGTGTGCTGTCAGATCTTTCCGCCCCGTGTTCGTGCGGGAAGCGGCACACAAGTGCCCACCCTCACGCCTCTGCAGCGGCCGCAGGATGAATCCTGTGGAAACACGCGCTCAGTGTTTGCCGAGTGCGGCGACTCAGCAGTGCAGCATCGCGGGCTCGTGGAAGTACCCCTGCCACGTCCCGAGACGGAGCAGCAGGGACACCAGGTGGACCCCCTTCCTCTGAGACCACCTGTGTCCTGTGATCAGGCTGCTTCTCGTCCAGGCACAGCCAGCTCAGCAGCTGGGAGGGGAGAAGCTGGGCAAGGGAGCAGGAATCGGATAGCCAGGTGCTGGGCAAGGGGCTGCCTGTGTTTGAGTCCCACAGGAACGCAGTGCCTGAGACCACCTTACCCTGTACTCTGGGCTCCCCGAGACCTTCCAGCCTGTCCCCTGGAGATTCCCACTCTGTCCTCAGGCTCGCCGAGACCTTCCAGCCTCTCCCCTGGAGATTGCCACCCTGTCCCCTGAGCTCCCCGAGACCTTCCAGCCTGTACCCTGGAGATCCTCACCCTGTCCTCTGGCTCGCTGAGACCTTCGACCCTGTTTTCTGGAGATCCCCACCCTGTCCCCTGATCTCCCTGAGACTTTCTACCCTGTCCCCTGGAGATCCCTACCCTGTCCTCTGGCTTGCTGAGACCTTCCACCGTGTCTTCTGAGCTCCCCAAGACCTTCCGCCCTGTCCCCTGCAGATCCTGACCCTGTCCTCTGGCTCGCCGAGACCTTCCACCCTGTCCCCTAGAGACCCCCACCCTCTCCTCTGGCTCGCCGAGAACCTCCACCCTGTCACCTGGAGATCCGTACCCTGTCCTCTGATCTCCCTGAGACTTTCCACCCTGTCCACTGGAGATCCCTACTCTGTCCTCTGGCTCGCTGAGACCTTCCACCCTGTCCTCTGAGCTCCCTGAGACCTTCCATCCTATCCACAGAAGATCCCTACCCTGTCCTCTGGCTCGCCGAGACCTTCCACCCTGTCCTCTGAACTCCCCAAGATCTTCCACCCTGTCCCAGGGAGATGCCTACCCTGTCCTCTGGCTCACCGAGACCTTCCACCCTGTTCCCTGGAGATCCCTACC
>CAUYRT010014348.1:0-15330 GCA_963574885.1 Lepilemur ruficaudatus
TAAAATTGAGTAATATTCCATTGTGAACATATACCAAATTTTAACAATCCACTCATGAATTGACGGGCACTTGGGTTGTTTCCACGACCTAGCAATAGGTCAATTGTGCTGCCATAAACATTCGGGTGCAGATGTCTTTATCATAGAATGTCTTATGCTCTTTTGGGTAGATGCCTAATAATGCTATTGCTGGATCAAATGCCCCTCTTTTTTTTAAAGATAAAAATATAAACTTTATTTCTCAACATAAACTCCATCAAGGTCAAGACACTTTTGTAAGTGATGATACTAGCCATTTAGTCCATCCCTAAAGAATTGGGGGACCTGGGAATTTAACCATGTCAATGCCATCTTTTTTATTTATTTTATTTCAGGATATTATGAGGGTTAAAACATTTTGGTTACATTTTATATCATTGCCTCTCTCTAGCGGGGCTTAGAGGCATACCTTTCCCCCTCGCAATGTACACTGTGTCCTATAGTTGTGAGTTTATCCCCCCAACCCCCCATCCCTAGAGCATATTACTACCTTGTGAGCACCATAGTGTTAATCAGTCAGTACCAATTTGATGGCGAGTACAAGTGAAACCTATTCTTCTGATCTTGTGTTACCTCACTTCGGATAATGGGCTCAAACTCAATCCAGGAAAATATAACAGGTGC
Organism: Lepilemur ruficaudatus; assembly: GCA_963574885.1. Classification (NCBI taxonomy): domain Eukaryota; kingdom Metazoa; phylum Chordata; class Mammalia; order Primates; family Lepilemuridae; genus Lepilemur; species Lepilemur ruficaudatus. The sequence goes on from CAUYRT010014348.1 coordinate 664, forward strand.
TAGGTCACTGTCGTTTCTTGTAATTGAGTAATATTCCATTATATACATATACCAAATTTTAATAATCCACTCATGAATTGACAAATGCCATCTTTTTTATGTTGTTAACTGAAGAAAAATGGGTACACTTTACAGATCTTTTAAGATTAAATAACAAAATGAAGTCAGAAGGAACCAAATCAGGACTATAAGGAGGTTTTCCCATTGAAAACTCTCACAAAATTTCCCTTGTTTGATGAGCAGGACATTGTCATCATGGAGAAGGACTCTTTGGTAAAGCTTTCCTGGGTGTTTTTCTATCAATGGCTACCAAGAAATAGATGTGGTCCAGTCAAAGCAAAAGCAGGCCAGTCAAGAGCAAAGGTTATGGCAATAGTCTTTCGAGATGCCGAAAACATTTTGCTTGTTGCCTTTCTGGAGGGCCAAAGAATGATAACATCTGCTTATAATGAGAGTGTTTTGAGAACGTTAGCCAAAGCTTTAACAGAAAACACCCTCTTTCTTCTCTTGCTCTCACACATGCTTTCTTGCCCTTCCACTGTGTTGCGAAGCAGCAAGAAGGCCCTCATTAGATGCCAGGCAGATTCCAGCACCATGCTTGTGGACTTCCCAGCCTCCAGAATTGTGAGCCAAATAAGTCTGTTTTCTTTATAAATTACCTAGTATGTGATATTCTGTCGCAGCAGCGTAGAATGTACTAAGACATTTGCTATGATATTAGGCAGTCACTTTGTCTGATCTTTATTTTCCTCACTTATAAATAGGGATAACCATATCCTCCTCCTAGAACTATTTTAAGGATTAACTGACATAAGATGCCTGGTGCACTGCTGGGAATGTAATAAGCACTTAAAATACTCAAGAAATGGAAGCTTCCTTTATTCTCCTAAGCTTCGTGTAATACTCTTTTGAAAAAATTTCAAATTTTTAAATTCCTGTTTATTCGTGATGACTGACTTCACTTTTTAGAACCATCATCAAAGAAGCTAAGTGTCATCTTTTTGCTTTGACTGCCTTAAAGCTTCTCCTACAGACCTGTCAAGGAGTAGAGTTTGGACCCATGGCTGCAGTGCCTGCCAATGGATGTTTTGAGCTCTAGTAAATAATCAGACTTACAAGATTATCTTAGGCCACTGTGGTACCAGCCTGTTCAGATGGATATAGTTTAGGGACCCAGCTTACCAGCAGGGCAGTATCAAGACTTCCTCTTTTGCAGAATTCTTGCTGCAGGCCATACAATTCAAGTGCAAGGAAAAGAGATCCACATTAGTGTAAGGGTGAGAGCTGTCCTAAATTCCCTTTATGTCCCAAAGGAGACACTTTCTCTTGTAATAATTTCATAGACATAGCTTCTAGGGTCATGTGAAGGAACACACACATGAAAAGAGTCACTATACTTAGGGAAGTCCAATGCATGGAGTCTCTGTAAGATATTTATAGTTCATTTATAGTTCCTTCTAGTCAAGATGCCAAGATGCCAATTAGGGATTTTTTTTTTCTTGGCCTAAAAACACAGTTGATGTTCTTACTCTTACCAGGTTGACAAGGAGAACAGTTAGAAAGTTTAACTGAAGGTCAAATTCTCATGCAGAGAGAGAAGGTTCTGTTAACCCTTTTCCTATAACTTCTAACAGAACCAGGTTACTCACTGATCATGCTAGCCAGCCTGATCACAAATTAATTATAGTACTTTCTACCACTGAGGACCCAATAATTTGGTATATCTCACTCAAGATGGGATCTAGTACTTTCTAAACTGGACTTCCCCTTCTTTTTTGGAACATTTATTACTTATATCTTACTTTAGATGTGTCATTAGATTGTTAATTTGTGATCTTTCTATCATTTTGTTGTAGACATTTAAGGCTATGGATTTTCCCATTAGGGCTGCTTTGGCTGAATCCCACAGATTTTGATAATTTGTGTCTCCTTTGTCATTTTGATTTTGAATCTTTTGATTTTCACCTTAGTGTCATCATTGATTTGATAATTGTTCAGTAGGAGGTTGTTTAATTTCCATGACTTTTGTGTAAAATTGGGTATTTCTCTTGGTTTTGATTTCTTGTTTTATTCCACTGTGATCTGAGAAGATACATGGCATGATTTTGATTTTTTTGAATTTATTGAGCCATGATTTATGGCCTAAAATATGATCAATCTTGGAGAATGTTCCATGTGCTGATGAGAAGAATGTGTAATCAGTAGTTTTTGGGTAAAATGTTCTGTAAATGTCTGTTAAGTCCATTTGTTCTAGAGTCCCGTTTAAGTCCATTGTTTCTTTATTTTTTTCTGCTTGGATGATCTGTCCAGTTCTGTTAGTGGGATGTTGAAGTCTCCAACAATTACGATGCTGCTGTTTATCTCTTTGCTTAGACCTAGTAGGGTTTGCTCTATGAATCTGGGTACTCCTGTGTTAGGTGCATAAATATTTAGGATTGTTATGCCTTCTTGTTTAATTGCCCCCTTAACCATTATATAATGACTATCTTTGTCTTTCTTTACTATTGTCAACTTAAAGTCAATTTTATCTGATACAAGAATGGCTACACCTGCTTTCTTTTAGTTGCCATTTGCATGAAATATTTTTTTCCATTCCCTATCCTTGAATCTGTAAGAGTCCTTATAAGTTATATATGTTTTCTGGAGACAGCAGATACTTGGATTGTATTTTTTATCCATTCATCCAACCTTTATCTCTTGAGTGGGGAATTTAAACCGTTCACACTGATAGAATTGATATGTGGGATGCTGTTTTGTTCATCTGGTTGGGTAGTATTTTGTTGCTTTGTTTTACCGCTTGTATTATTGATTTTTTTTATTTCTTTGAGTTGGTTTTCCATATTCTATTGAATTTCATTAAGTTTCCTTACAGTCCATATTTGGAATTCTTTATATTATTTATCCTATTTAAATGTGATGTAATATTTCAACTTAATTACTTTAATACAGTCATGTATTTGATAGATAATTAATTGGAAATCTGTGCTATAATTTTCCCTTTAGTCACGATGTAGATGGTTTGCTCTATTTGCCTGATCAACTGATCTGTGCATGCCACTGTCAGTGCCATTAGTTTTGTATAAAAAGCTTCTATAAGTACCTAGGTTCCTGCTCAGGGAATTCCTCCAGGCTAGCTTTCCTGTCATCTGTCTTAAAATGTTTCATGAATTTAGTCCCCTTTTCAGACCTGTTTATCATTATATCCTAGTTCCTTTTTCTTGTCTATTCATATTTGAATTTGGTAATAGGACTTTATGCTGTACCTTGATATTGATTTGGTAACATAATATGTGGCAGCATCCAGGATTGCACCTTGATTTCACTCAACTGCTAGAGTAGATAAGAGATGCCATACTTTTGCACTCACCTATGGCCTTCCATAATATCATTTGCCAGGCACAGTGTTCCCCTTACTATCTGAGCAATTACAGAGAAATCAAGCAATGATATACCTAGCTATTTGTCCTGCAAAATTACAACTAAAGCACTACTATGTATATCGCACCAGGGTACTTTGACAGTTAAATGTCTAAGAGAAAATAGCCACATGTGATCTAAACATAAACCCAGATTTGTAAAGGAAACACATGAAAGGGCTGACATTTTTTTTCTAAGCAAAAACAGAACACAGCAAATGATTATAGCACAAACTATGTATGTAGATAGAGGATGCGGAGCAAAGGAATCATCTTGAAAGGATGGGATTAACTGAGAAAGTCTTCCTCAAGGAGGTGCCAGGTCCTTGAACTTGATCTATTAGATAACTGTAAATCACTGTAGGTGCCAGGGGTTACAGGAGTGGCGTTGGCACGGGCAGAATGAGTGTTGGAGAAAATGGCTGCAGCAGCAACAGGTTAGAGGGGAGAGAGAAGTTGGATTCTGGCAATCCATGGATATGTGATTGGGAGGTAGGTGGGTAGGAGTGAGGCATGGGGAGTCCCACCATATTCTGGGATTGCTATGAAGAAAAGCTATGTTTGCTGTGAAACAGTGACAGAAACAATGCTGGACTGGGGCCCTCTAATTTGGATTTGAATTCCTTGGAGCCTGCTGTAACTCCTCACTCTAGTCCTGCTGCCCTTGGAGGAGTGGACTCCCAAGTTCACCTAGACTTGTTTTTTTAGGCATTTCTAAGGAAAACAGGATATGAATGAAGAAATAGTAACGCAATCCTTGGAAGATTTGCATCTCAGTAAAAGCAGCTGGCTCTTAGACCATGAATAGGTGATTTTCCATCCTGGTGAAAAATAAAAAAGGAGCCATCCTTCCTGGCTGGATACTGGTTCCTGCTTAGACGTTTCAGTATTTCTTCTGCCCCCACCATCAGCATCACAACTGCTGAATTCTCAATGAGTAAAGATGCTTCTGGTGTTCTATTTCTCTGCTATTACTGCCTCACTTATTTTTACTTTCGTAGGAATCATTACAAGTCTATTTATTACAGTGGTCAATTACAAAACGTGGATCAAGAGCCACAGAATCTCCTCTTCTGACAGGATCCTGCTCAGCTTGAGCATCACCAGAGTACTTATGCTGGGATTGTTTCTACTGAGTATCACCTGGTTATTCTCTTCACATGTTAGAAGGTCAAACTTCATATCCATTTTTTTTACGTTTTGTTGGATGTTTTTGGATTCTAGCAGCCTCTGGTTTGTGACCTTGCTCAACTGCTTGTACTGTGTGAAGATTACTAACTTCCAACATGCAGTGTTTCTCCTGCTGAAGCGAAATATCTCCTCAAAGATCTCCAGGTTCCTGCTGGCCTGTGTGCTGATTTCTGCCTTCACCAGTCTCCTGTATGTTGTGCTCAGCCAGACATCACAGTTTTCTGAACTTGTGGCTAGTAGAAATGGCACATTATTTGATGAAGGCGTCTTGTCTCTGGTGGCCTCTTTGGTCTTGAGCTCATTTCTCCAGTTGATCATTAATGTGACTTCTGCTTCCTTGTTAATCCATTCCTTGAGGAGACATATACAGAAAATGCAGAGAAATGCCACTGCTTTTTGGGATCCCCATTCTGAAGCTCATGTAGGTGCTATGAAGCTGATGATCTATTTCCTCATCCTCTACATTCCATGTTATGTTGCTAACCTGCTCCATTATCTCCCTTTTTATGGAGGGTTGGATTTGGGGACCAAATCCATTTGTATGATTTTTGCCAACCTTTACTCTCCAGGACATTCTATTCTCATTATTATCACACATCCTAAACTGAAAACAAAAGCAAAGAAGATTCTTTGTTTCAACAGATAGTGGAATTTTAGCAGTAAGCACTGTCTGGAGTCAACTCACCTCAGAGTTTGGGAGTAAGATTTTCTCTGTTAGCAGTTTTCTCTGTGGTCTGAGGAATTGTGCTTGCTGATTTGATATCCTAGACATTTAAGTGCTTATCTGTAATTTTTTTTGCTGATGTTTTTAAATAAGTCACATTCTCTAAGGAATTTGTTGGAGGCATTACTTGTCATGTATTTTGCATGGTGATTGCATCCCTGGTTAATGGAAATCATCACACTGTTCCATTGGCTACTGAAATGATAATGGGAAGTTCTCCCAAATTAAGGAATACATGTGGTGCACATGATTGGTTAAATTTTTGTGGTTTAGCTGAGAAGCCCTGAATGGGGCTCAGCAATGAGTAAATGGTCATTGGGAGCCCCTAGCCAAGGCACAGGGATGTGTTACGAGCAAAGAAAAAAAGGAAGGTTTCAGAGAGAAAAGGAGGAAAAGGGAAGGGTGAAAACAAATAGGTGTCTGATGTGGGACAAGACAGCAAAAGGGTCCTCACACTTGCTGGGGGGTAGTAACTGAGCTCTTACTACCAAGGAACCCTTTAGCACTGAATTTCTAGGTTTGTTCTGGAAAGGAAGAAAGGGTCAGAGCTGATGAGTAGAGGGAAGTGGTTAGTATCAAAGAAGGCAAATCTAGAATAGTTCCAAGGATCTTAAAATCCAGGGAGCTAGCCTAAGGTCAAAAGCAAGTGCCAAATAGTGAAATTAACACCATCTGAGTGCAAATTTACAAAATACTGTACCTCACCATATGATGTGGAATTCAGTGGAAAGCTGAAGGAGCCCTTGGACTGATTATGGGAGTACTTGACTTTTGGTGAATTTATTTCATGTTTATGCATGTGTGTACAGCACAATTCTTCTCCAGGAGAACTCTGTTTCTGGGGTTGCAACAGAAGGACTATGCATCCAAAGGAACAGGAATCTGAAGACAAGTTTTGGACTGGGAGTTGGGGAATAATAACTTATATGTATATAGTTTTTTAGTGTTCATAAGATGCTTATGTAATATTTACACAATTCAAAGTAAATACATTTTCAAATTCTACAAATTACCTAACTTTTTGCATTTTACCCTCTAGAATCTTGACTGAAACATTCAGTAAGGGTTACTCAAACCAATATTTTATTCTATGAAACCCCGAGGTATTTATCATGTTAGAATCTTAAGATCAAGAGATAAAAGGATTATTGAGTGATTAAATGTAGACTATGTCATAAGTCCAAATGAGTGTTAGAAAACTTCCTCGGTCGCCTAATATCTGTTCTCTCTTCTTTCTTCCATAGTAATCAAATTGTTAGCTGTAGAGAATTGTGGCAGCTAATTACATTGTACAGCTTCCTCTTATGAGCAGGTATTGCCACATTGTCAAGTTCTGCTAATAGGATGTGAGCAGAAGAGATTAGGTAGTTTCTAGGTGGTGACCCCGGAGAAATCATGCCCTATCTTCTCTCTTTTCCCTTTTCTTCTTTTCTTCTGGCCCAGAATGCTGATGTCATGATTATCTATCTTAGACCATACAGATGAGGTAAATCCTTGGGGGTAGTGGAGTAATTATCCATCCTAGGGTTGGCTGCATGGTTCCAGACACTGTGGAGTTTCCATACCAGCTCTATCTAGACTGCTTAAGTCTGAACTCCAGGATTGTTGATGAGAAATAAACATCTCCATTCTTTCAGGCCCTGTGTTTTTGGTCTCGTTACTTTAGTCAAATAACTTATGCTGTATCATAAATATATACAATAATATGTATTTTTATGATGAAATAGTATGCAGTTATTTACCATCTTATAGTCAGAGAAATTTTTATGTGGCCTAAGTGAAATCAAAATAAAACATGATATAATGCCAATTTTTATAAAAAATATATATATGAAAAAAGTCTAAAAGGAAATATATAAAATGTAAATAGCAATTATTTTTAGGTAGGAACTATTGAGTAATTTTTCTTTACATTTTTCAAGTTTTCTATGATGAAAATTATTTTATAATCAGAAAAACATACTTTTAAATATATACAGTATATGCAGTCTGTCTATCTATCTATCTATCTATCTTCCTACCTACCTACCTACCTACCTAAAGGACAGATAGGGAGTTCTGATGTCAACATCCAGTTTCTCCTCACTAAGAAAGGTTAGAGAATAGGCTTTATTCCATTGTTTGGATCCTTTTTCTTATATTGATAAAGTTCTGCCAATTTGTTTCTTGGTTGTCCTACACTGTCTTCATTTTTCCCCCTCTGGGTTCAATGTGCTGTCTTTGTGTTAGAAATGGTTTTGCTATTTGAAGATAGTCTCAAGTCTTTACTTAGGTATTTGCCCAAAGCCTCTTTAGGCAGAGTTTTTAGCAATGCTGTGGATTTGGAGTTTTGTTGTTTCCAGTGTGCTCTGCTGAAATACCACGACTAAGTACTTATTAGCCAGAAATTTTTTTGAACTCCTGACTTGGAGTGACCCTCCCACCTCAGCTTCCCAGAGTGCTAGGATTATAGGCGTGAGCCACCGCGTCCGGCCTAGCCAGAAATTTTTTAAAAAATCATGGTTTTTTTTTTAAGACATGATAATTTACAGGCTCTCCAATATCAATACTCAATATCCTGCATCTCCCAGTATTCACTGCCTACTACAGGAAAGGGAGGGATGTTTACATCTCTTAGTAAAGAAGGGTCACTTTCTGAAGTGAGGGGCAGGTGTCAGAACAGTGTCTTTACAACATCCTGAAATACCCACTGTGGTAGCTATAACTCAGGGGCATTGCCATTAACTTTCAACTGCTACAGCCCAATATTGTATGGGCTATATTTACACATACTGTTTTATTAGCGCATCCAAACTCTTTGGTAACATAGGTATTATTGCACCCATTATATAGCTGAGAAAGTTAAGGCACAAAAAAGCTAAGTAAATGGTTCATAATAGTAGAACTAGAAAGAGTATATCCAGAGCTCCAACTGTAGTCTTCTGACTCTAAAATCCAATTCTTTTCCCAATGTATCACAAGGTGGTGGAAAGACAGAGGACAGAGTGGGATCATGCTCAATTAAATAAGTTTATTTCCTAGGACAAGAAGAAAATATTCAAAATGATGTCTGAAGCAGCATGTGTCCAGGCTGAAAATCCACCCAGGGCTACTGATAAGGGGAGTGGGGGTGTGGTACAAAAGTCTTGTAGGGGCTTAGTTTCCTTAGCTAAAATCAATGGCATGTTGTTATATAAACTCTGGGCTTTTAGGCCCTGAAATTTGTATGAGATATATTTTTAAATGAAAAAGTTGTAACATTAAAGAAGAAACAATTTTTAAGTTTCTTTTCAATGTTGCTACTTAGGAAGGAAGAGACCAACAGAAATATGATGGGAAAGTAGATACAATTTCTGTTAGAAGTAAATAAAATTCTTAAAAATTTCAAGGATTTGAAATTTGAAAGTTTATTTATATTGTTTAGATTTCACTTTAACATGTTTGGCTTTGGGTTTCCCTGATCATTGTTAGCAACATTCTGTTGATGAGTCAATTCTAGTTATGAGGGAGAAAGAGAGAGAGAGAGAAAGAGAAAAAGAGAGAAAGAAAGGAGGAAGGAAAGAAGGAAGGAAAAAAGGAAAGAAGGAAAGAAAGAAAGAGAAAGAAAGGGAAGGAAAGGGAGAAAGAGAAGGGATTACTAAGAAGGAGTTTTTTAAAACATGAATTACAGATGGCTTCAAATGCCAGAGTCTCCAGAGTAAAATTGAAACTTATTAAAGCATTTAAAATACATTTTTCAATAATGCTCTTTTTAACAAATTAAATCTAGAAGTGGATCCTCTAGTCTAGCCCACTGGTTCTCAAAGAGGGCTGGGAAGGTGAGAAGCATGTCACAGTCCACTGGGAATTTTTTTTTCTTCAAATTTTATATGCCCCACCTCCATTCCTTCTGGGTGTGGGAGTGGAAGGGGGAAGTGGAGTTTGACAAGCCTCCCTAGGGATTTGGATATTGTAGTCTAAAGAAAGGCACACATATAAATTTCTTTTTTCCCCCTAAGAGAACAACCCATGGCCGGTTTCATTCCATAAGGGAAAAAGTGTGAAAAGAAATTCCAAGTATGTATGAGAATTTGCCTGGCATAGAAATTAACAAGGAAGTGATATGGGTTAATGGGGGTGAGAGAAGGGAAAAGGAAAGGGGAGATGTGGAAGGTAAGGACAACAGCAAGAGGAGAGGCACAGTCCCTACACCCTCTTCCCCACACCTAGAGGAGGCATGAGGTCAGCATCATCTCAGAACAGCTTAATCAGTCTCTGGATTATGGTTGTGTGGGTATATGGGGTCTAGGAAAGGGGGTGACTACAACTCTGCCTTGGGTCAACAGGAAGAAGCAAGATGCCCTGGGCAGATGGCTGGATGTATGTACATCTTGCTTGCAGATGAGGTATTTAAACACAGGTACATACTTGATTGGTTTGATAACATTTCTGACTTACTTTAAATACAGAAAAATTATTTGTCTCAATTTTGCTGCTTTCACAGTTGGGACAATGACTGTGGTTGTAATGACCTGAAATTCAGGTATCTCAGGAGAAGAACTAGTTAAACATATGATATGTTTATAAGATCTCTCCTAACTCTCACCTTCCTCTTTAAATCTTTGACTTCTGTGTGTTTTGAGAGGCCTGGATTAATCAGTCTCTCATTTTTATTTGTGCTTTCTAGAGAGTCTGGGACTGTGCAGAACTGATTGCCTTTCTCTAGAATCAGCAGCTCAGTTCATCCTGGATTCGCATACTGTGATTAAAAACTTCAGGTGCTCTCTGACTTTATTGAAAGGAGTGGTTATGGAGAGAAATCACCAAGGAAGGAAAGAAAAATAACATGAATTAAATGACATTACTTGCTAAGCAAAAAACTAGGTAATTTTTTTTTTATCATCACAACAGCTCTGTGAGGTAAACATTATTATCACTTTTATAGAGGAGAAACTGAAGCTCAGAGGGTTTAGTTGACTTGTTTAGGGACACAGCTACTAACTGGTTGGGCTGGGAGGCAGATCCAAATACATCTGACTTAAAAACATACTGCCTTTTTGTGCATGGTCGCGCGTGCCTTGTTTGTAAGTACGTCTAACTGAAAGCTAGTCCTGAGGCTTGTTACCATTCAGGGCTGGTACTAGCATGAACTTGTGAACACTTTGCCTTGGATGGGCACGTATCCAGAAAGTCCCATCTGTTGTCTGTGTTGCTTGACTCTTAGCAGGATCTTTGGATGTTATGGGAGCATCTTAGTCCTCTAAGTCTCCTCTCGATAGACGCAATTCTCAAATTGCTAAAATCATAATTTACATACAGACGGTGGAAACATAGCTGAGTTTATTTAACTTTTTAAAAATAAGGTTTTAATTTTAATTCAATTTTATAACATTTGAAGAGAAGTTGCAAATCGAGTGCAGAGAGTTCATAAATTTTCCTCACCCAGTTTCTGCTAATGTTAATATTTTACATAACTATGGTACATTTTTACTTAGTCTCCTCTAGTTTGTGACAGTTTCTCAGCCTGTTCTTATGTTTTATTACCTTGACAGTTTTGAAGATTACTATTCAGGCATATTGTAAAATGTCCCTCCATTTGGGTTTGTCTGATGTTTTTTTCATAGTTAGACTGGAATCATAGGCTTTTGGGGAAAAGTACCACAGAGGCGCCCTTCTGATCCCATCACATCACATCACCTCACCTCATATCACAGGGTACGTGATGTCAACATGACTTATCACTGGTGGTGTTAACCTTGAATGCTTAGTTAAGATGCCGTCTGCCAGGAACATTGTGAAGTTATTATTTTTACCGTTTCTATACTCTGTTGTTTGGGAGAGTCGTTAAGTCCAGCCCAAACTCAGCAGGAGGGAAATAAGCTCCACCTCCTAGAGAGTTCGCCACGTTTTGTCTGCTACACTTAAAAATTCTCACTCCCCAGATTTTCATACTCTGGAAGTAGACAAAAGTAGTTCCCTCTTTTTCATCTTGCAGAGTCCCCTCACTGACCTGCTATTACTCTATTCACTTTCTCTACCCTGAGCAATGCTGCCAATGCTTATCATATTCTTCCTCTAAGGTTGTGATCCTTGTTGCACCCAGCACCCTCGATGGTGTGGTTCGGTGCTTCCTCCTCCCTCCAGACACCTGAATTCCAGCACCCAAGAGGCCGCATTGACCAGTGAGCAAGAACCCCTCCTTTTCATAAGGTGGTAGGGAAGGAAGCTGGAAAGACCATGAATATGTCTACATTCATAAATTTTGTTCCTATTAAACGTGCTTATTAAAAATGTGCTTTATCTGCTCAGTTTCTGAATATCTGGACTAATATAGCTTATTAAGAGAAGAATTAGTTTGCTCAGGTTAACAGTTGCTACTGAAGAAGCAGTTGCCTTATCATCTAGTGACAAAGTAGCCATAATTTTGGGAAGCATTTAAAATTTTGTACACGAATCTGAAAATGCTTGCCGTCATATGTAGGGATAGAGCTGTGCTGAGTCTGGCAACAGGAGGGAGTGAATTTTTGGGTGAAAGTACCAGGTTTTTGAAACCAGTGCTTGTTCTTTATTTCTTTCCTTTCAGTATTCTTATTCTGTGTAGGATAGACTGCTCTGTTGATGCTGAGCAAAGCCATAATTTGCCCCTCTGAGGGTCTCTTCTTATGCTTGTATTCCACTTGATCTTTCATTGGCTTTCTTTTCTTGGTTCAGGAACTGTGAAAATAGTTGAGGGCTCAGAGCAGTGGAATATAGGAGCACAAACGGAAGGGACTTTGGTAGAAAGAGGTTGTATGATACTATTATGACAGACACATTTGGTTGTGTCAAAAGTAAAAACCGAACGATTGCTCTAGTAAACTAGAAAGCACTGAGGCTATTACTTTCCAAATACTCCTTCTTTGCAGCTCTTGGTTTGAGGGCTGATATGTTGAACAGTCCTGTGTGGAAATGAAGTAGCAACTGTGGTTTACAGATTTCTCTCCTGTCTGACCTCTCCTAGAATTTATTGTTTTGAAGTTAATATTTATCCTGTCTTCTATTTATTTTTGCTTGTTTTCTTACCCTATCCTTTCCTTTGTTTTCTCTGTTGTCATTGTAATAAACCTTTGTATAAATACAGCTCTCATGTTTATATATTCAAATTATAAACATGTTAAAACTATTAATTATTTACCTCTCCTACTAGAATATAAACTCTGTAAGAACAGGGACTTTGTTTCCTTCACATTGTTTCCCAAGAGCTTGGAACAGGGACCTGGCATATAGTAGTCATTTAATAAGTATTTTTCAAATGATTGACAAATGTCATACTTGCCTTTTTATAACATGAGGTGCCTTGCTTTTGCCGCTGTTTAGATTCTCAGAATGTCTTATTTCAGTTTTGTGGAGTTAGGCAGGGTGGGAGCAGGATTTCAGGAGACTGTACTCTGGGGTCTCTGTCCTTTGGAAGGACAGTCTGTAACTGTGGCTTTGTACCTGATCTTAGATCCCAGGGCAGCTTCATGTAGATGCAGGTGAAGGTGGGACTGTTACCTTCAACAACATTTCTTCTGCACACAGCTATAATATCTTTGCGAGAGAATGAATTTCAGTCAGTGACAAAATCTGAGTTCTGAGAAGTGAAATGCTCTGCCATAATACTGATACCACCCTTGGGGATCTGACCTCCACCAGGAGCTGTATGTAGTCATCAGCGCTGAAGCAGGAAACCTCCTAGTTCAGCAGTGACAGGCTCCCCTCCCCAGCCATGCTGACTGCCACCCTGGGGCTGCTGATACTGATTGCAGTGGCTGAATTTCTCATTGGCCTGGTTGGAAATGGAATCCATGTGGTCTGGAGTTAGGAAAAGGTCAAAAATATATGCCCTGGGCATGAGGGTTGGCCACTTTCTTCTATGCAGGCTGATCATGGTGGCCTCCGGTTCCTCTGTAAGCCTGTTTCCACTTTTCTAGAGCAATGGTTGGCTTCATCATCTCAATGTCTTCTAGTTCTGGTAAGCCAGGCCAGCATAGCAGGTGGTTTGCCACTTTCCTCTGTGGCTTCTACTGCATGAAGATTATGACGTTTGGCCACCCTGATTTCTTGTGGCTGAATAAGAGGGCCTTGAAGGCTGGGTTTTTGGTTTCTTATAGTGTCTTTCAAGATAACTTTTCATTTCTTAACTCTTGCTGGCTTGAAGTTTTACAAACCATTAACAGTAATCAGCAGCATCCTGTACCCCATTTGAAATCTGTGTTATTTTTATACATTGCAGTCCAGCACAGGAAACTGACTGATTTGTGGTGTTTCAGCTCCAATGTGCTGATTGTCTTTCATAGAGACATCATGGGAAGATGAAGGACCACACAGCTATAAGGAGGATGCTCAAGCCACGGGTCATATTGCTCTAAAGTTCCTCCTTTGCATGGTTTCTGCATTGACTAGCCTCTTTTCCATCATCTCCAAATCCTCCGCCTCCGAGCTCACCACTGTCTCCATCTCTGTGACACTCGCGGCTGTCCACACTTTCCTCCATTCTATCATAATGGTCATGAGGAATCAGACTTGTCGGATTCTGTGGAGGATGGCATGTGCGTGGAGATCGTAGAGGCCACAACAGGGGAGAAAGATCTAGGCCCTTAACTGGATAATTGACAAAAGTAAAATTAATGAACTGTATATTTAAGTAAAATAAAATTTTTAGTCTCAATTCTTCTTGTTTATTCTCTGATTTTGAAACAAAATGAGAGGATAACATGAAAAACAGAATAGAAACCTGAGCTATTGTACTATAAGCAATGCAAAGTGCATTATTTTAATAAGCTCCAGAAGTCAAAACTGGATTTTCATGTTTTGCATGGAAAGTGTCACATTTTTGCAAATAACTTCAGATAATCCAATTTTCTTTGAAAATGCACTATGTCCTTCTGATAAAAGGAAGTAGAAAATAGCAATAATTTAAAAATAATGTGTGTTTTAAAAATAGATGAACCTGTATACCAATTGCTGGATATTTTTTAGGCAAACATTTTTCTTTTTTTAAAATTTTTTCTTTTTCTTTTTTTATTTCAGCATATTATGGGGGTATAAATGTTAAGGTTATGTATATTGCCCTTCCTCCCTCCCCCGTCGAGTCAGAGCTTCAAGCGTGACCATCCCCCAGACGGGGAGCATCGCACTCATTATGTATGTATGTACCCATCCCTTCTTCCCCCTCCCATCTGCCCGACACCTGATAAATGTTATTCCTATATGTCCACTTAGGTGTTGATCAGTGAAACCAATTTGCTGGTGAGTACATGTGGTGCCTGTCCATCCATTCTTGGGATACTTCACTTAGTAGAATGGGTTTCAGCTCTATCCAGGAAAATACAAGAGGTGCTAGATCACCATTGTTTC
>CAUYRT010014349.1:0-60888 GCA_963574885.1 Lepilemur ruficaudatus
AAAATTAGCCGGGCATGGTGGCGCGTGCCTGTAGTCCCAGCTACTCGGGAGGCTGAGGCAGAAGGATCCCTTGAGCCCAGGAGTTTGAGGTTGCTGCGAGCCAGGCTGACGCCACAGCACTCACTCTAGCCCGGGCAGCAGTGTGAGACTCTGTCTCAAAAAAAAAAAAAAAAAAAAGAAATCAATAAGAGAAGAAAATTTAGGGAATCCCCAAATAGGTAGAAATTAAATAACTCATAAATAACCAAAAGTCACAAGGGAAATTAGAAAATACTTTAAGATGAGTGAAATGAAAATACAAAATATGAAAACTTATCAGAGGAAGCCAAAGCATGCTTAGAGAGAAATTCAGATCTTTAAATATCTATACAAAAAAAGAAGAAAGATCTTAAATCAATAACCTAACCTACTACCTTAAAAAAAAAAACAGAAAAAGAAGTGCAAAATAAACTAGCAGAAGAAAGGAAATAATAAAAGTTAGAGCAAAAATAAATAAAATAGAAAAAAATGAAAATCAAAAAAAGTCAAAGCTGGTTTTTTAAAAAGATCAAAAAAACTGATAAACCTTAGGTAGCCTGATTAAGAAAAAAGAGAGAAGATTCAAATTAATAAAATTATTTAAAAAAAGGAGATACCACTATTGATCTCACGGAAATAAAGAGGACTGTAAGGCTGTGATCCCCAACTTTTTTGGCACCAGGGACCAGTTTCGTTGAAGACAATTTTTCCATGGACCAGGGAAAGATGCAGCTTTACAATTGAAGTAAGATGCTCACTTGCCACTAGAAAGCCTGCCACCAGATGCAGCTTAATTGTCACTTGCCACTCACTAATAGGGTTTTGATGAGTCTGCAAGCAATCGATAACTGACTTATCGTCTCTGTGCAGTCAAACCTCTCTGTTAATGATAATCTCATTAACCTCAGATCATCAGGCATTAGATTTTCATAAGGAGCACACAACCTAGATGCTGCGCATGCGTAGTTTAGAGTAGGGTTCGAGCTCCTATGAGAATCTAATGCTGCCACTCATCTGACCGGAGGCAGAGCTCAGGTGGTGATGGGAGCGATGGGGCACAGCTATAAATACAGATGAAGATTTTCTCCCTACAGGCTCACCTCCTGCTATGCAGCCTCATTCCTAACAGTCCACAGAGGATCAGTACCAGTCGGCACCCTGGGGGTTGAGAACGGCAGCTGTAAGGGAATACTGTAAACAATTCTATGACGACAAATTAGATAACACAAAAGAAATAAACAAATTCTTGTAAGACACAAACTGCCAACTATAACACAAGTAGTAAAAAATCTGAATAGACGTATAACAATTAAAGAGGTTGGATTGGTGATTTGAAAACTTCCCACAAAGAAATGTTTAGGCCTAGATGGTCTCTGGAAACTTTTACCAAATATGTAAAGAATAATTCATGCTAATTCATCACAAAATCTTCCAAAAAAGAAGAGGAGGAAACATTTCCCAACTCATTCTATGAGTTGTATTATACAAACCAGTATTACCCTGACATAAAATCAGACAAAGACATCACAAGAAAACTACGGATCAATATCCCTTATGAATGAAGATATACATCTTCTCAACCAAATACTAGCAAACTGCATCCGGCAACATATAAAAGTATCATATACCATTATCAAGGGGTTTTATCTCAGAAATGAAAGGTGGTTTAACATCCAAAAATCAACTGATGTACACCATATTACTAGAATAAAGGGCAAAACCCACATTATCTCAATTAATGCAGAAAAACATCATTTGACAAAATCCAACATCCTTTCATGATTAAACATGCAAACAAACTAGAAATTGAAGGGAACTTCTTTAACTCAAAACTTGATGAAGAGCATCTATGAAAAACCCACATACTATCTTATTCAATAGTGAAAGGCTTTCACCCTAAGAGCAGGAATAAGACAAGGATATCCACTCCCATCATGTTTATTCAATATTGCACTAAAGGTTGTAGCTACAGCTATTTATCAAGAAAAAAAGAAATAAAAGGTATCCAGATTGGAAAGCAAGAAGTAAAATTATTTCTATCACAGATGATATGATATTGTAGATAGAAAATCCTAATGACTCCACAAAAACATTATTATTACTACAAAATGAGCACAGCAAGTTTCAAAATACCAGATCAGTATACAAAAATCAACTGTATTTTTATACACTAGCAATGAACAAATATGAAAATGAATTACAAATATGATTCCATTCACAATAGCATCAAAAAGAATAACATGTGTAGGAATAAATTTAGCAAAAGAAGTAAAAAACTTGTAACTATAAAACAGTGTTGAAAGAAATTAAAAACCTAAATACATGGAAAGAAATCCCATATTCATCAGTCAGAAGACTTAATATTGTTAAAACGCAATACTCCCCTTTCTTCTAAATTGGGCTAATTGGACGAGTTAAACTGGTTATCTAGTCTGACTTCTTGATCAAGTCATTTCATTCTAGAACACTGGGGGAAATACTTAAATTAAAATAAATTAATTAATTTAAAAAAATGCAGTACCCTCCAAATTGATCTACAGAGTCAACTCTATTCCTGTCAAAATCCTAGTCAGCTATGTGGCAGAAATTGACAACCTGATCCTAAAATTCATATGAACATGGAAGAGACCCAGAATAGCTAAGATAATCTTGAAAAAAACCTGGAGGACTCACACTTGCTGATTTCAAAACTTACAACACTCAAAGCTACAATAATCAAGACAGAGTGGTAATGGTATAAGAACAGATATATATCAATGGAATAGAATGGAGAGTCCAGGTTTTTGACAGGGATGTCAAAATATTTCAATGGGTGGCCAGGCGTGGTGGCTCACACCTGTAATCCTAGCAATCTGGGAGGCCGAGGCGGGAGGATCACTCAAGGTCAGGAGTTTGAAACCAGCCTGAACAAGAGCAAGACCTCGTCTCTGCTAAAAATAGAAAGAAATTAATTGACCAACTAAAAATATATAGGAAAAATTAGCCAGGCATGGTGGCACATGCCTGTAGTCTCAGCTACTCGGGAGGCTGAGGCAGAAGGATTGCTTGAGCCCAGGAGTTTGAGGTTGCTGTGAGCTAGGCTGGTGCCATGGCACTCACTCTAGCCCGGGCAGCAGAGTGAGACTCTGTCTCAAAAAAAAAAAAAAAAAAAAAAAACCCAGAAAAAAAGAAAAAAAAGAAAGATACACAAACAGCCAACAAGCATAGCAAAATATGCTCAACATCACTAATCACTAGGGAAATACAAATCAAATCCACAATGAGATACCTCACAGTGAGATGCTCACATCACACTCAATATGATAGCTACTATAAAACAAACAAACAAAAAAAACCAACCAAAAACGAGAAAATAAGTGTTGGTGAGGATGTGGAGAAACTGAAACCTTTGTGTACTGTTGATGGGAATGTAAAATGTTGCAGCCACTATGGAAACCAGTATGGCAGTTCCTCATACATTAAATGTAGATTACCATATAATCCAGTAATTCCACTTCTGGATATATACACAAAATAACTGAATACAGAGTCTGTTTGTAGAGATATCTATATACCCATGTTCATAGCAGTATTCTTTACAACAGCCAAGAGGTGGAAGCAACCCAGTGTCCGTCAACAGATGAAAGAGTTAGGAAAATATGGTATATCCATACAATGGAGCAGTACTCAGCCTGAAAGAGGAAGGAAATCCAGACCCATGCTACAACATGGATGAACCTTGAGGACATTATGCTAAGTGAAATAAGCCAGTCACAAGAGGACATAGACTGCATGATTCCATTTACACAGATGTGCCAAGAGTAGTCAAATTCATAGAGACAGAAAATGGAACGGTGGTTGGCAGGGACTGGGGGAAGGAGAAATAGAGAGTTGTTTAATGGATACAGAGTCTGTTTTGTAGAATAAAATGGTTCCAGAGACTGGTTGCATAACAGTGTAAATATATTTAACACTATTGAACTGTAAAGATAGAAATGTTAAGATGGTAATTTTTATGTAATGTGCATTTTTACCACTAAAAAGACCATATAAAATTGCTTAATTATGTTTTCAGAAATGCTAGCTGGTGGCCGGGTGTGGTCTCTCACGCCTGTAATCCTAGCACCCTAGGAAGCTGAGGCAGGAGGATTGCTTGAGCACATGAGTTTGAGGTTGCTGTGAGCTAGGCTGACACCATGGCACTCTAGCCTGGGCAACACAGTGAGACTGGTCTCAAAAAAAAAAAAAAAAACGAAAAGAATGCTAGATGGTGAAATATTGTCATTTATCAGATTGGAGACAATTTTTTTTTCTGTTACCCTGAGTAAATCCCTTGACTTCTGTATGTCAATTTCTCAATTTTTGTATGTACCAGGCTTTGTCCAGATATAATTCTCAACTATTTTCTAGGGAACAAACTAATGTTTGCCCAAAGTTTTGCAAAAGATGGAGCTCTCACTGGGTCCCCTTGGCCTGACCCTAAAGCCTGGTGGGTTCTTCTCCATCAGGCTGTAACACCATCAAACTGGCCATACCCTGAGATTCAAAATTCAGATCCCCTTGGAGATGAGCAATTCTCTAGATTTTGATGAATGTTGCTTGTGTGGACCGTGGATGAGTAAATATACAAATGAATGAATGCAAACAGGAATGACTAAATTGACAGACTCACGGAGCCTTGAAGAGGGTGGGGTCTGAAAAGAAGGAATTGAGGAAGCAGAGGGCTAAGTGGGGAAATCTCATTCCGTGCTTACCAGAGCTCGCAGTCCACCCTGCGAGGACAGAGGCCACTGGAGATCAGCCTAGGGGCCTGGATCTGTTGCCAGCCTAGAAAGAGACCAACTCGGACACAGCTGTGTATGCTCCCAGCAGCAATGGAGGTTCAGGCAAGATGTCCTAAAGAGGGAAGTGTGACAAGGGTAATGGGGAGACTTGGTGGGTTTGTGCATAGTGGAGGGACACATTTTTCTTTAGGAAGATCACTCTGGCTTCTGTGGGGAAGGCAACTTAAAGCGGACGAAATTGGAGGAGGGAAGACCTGACCCCAAACACAGAGCCATGGGACATGATTTTTTGGAAGGACCTTTGCCAGAGCTTGGTGATCAACTACATGCAGGGATGGTTGGGGACAGGAAGGGGTCTCCATGGTCAACTCTTAGGTACTTCAGTGACAGAGTCCAAAGAAACACATCTGCAATGGACGGGGGTGGGGTGGGGGGTGAGGGGCAGGAATGAACAGAAGAGAAGGGGGCTGAAGTTTTTGCTGGGTGCCTCACATGATGCCAAGTGCTTGTCTGGCTCCAACATGGGGGACTTTTATGTTGTCACTCTGGTCTAACGGTCTCTGCGTTTGATTTTCGAGAGGCGAGGTGGGGTCTGATGCGCTAGCCCAGAGATAGCGAAGGAGGCCAGACTTGGGATGGGATAGAGAGGAAATGGCTTTCAGAGAATAGGGAAGGAAAAAGTCTGAGGAAGCAAAGCTGATCAAAAACCAGTACTTTTTCCATTTCTATATCATGTAAACAAATACCATCCTGTGGGCCACTTGATCCTCATGACCCACCGGAGAACTCAGCAGAGCTGGGTCACTGCCTTCCCCAGGGCTAACAGGGTTACTAAGCTGGCATGGGAACCCAGGTGACCCAGAGCCTCAGTACAGAGCACTTGCTGGATGTAGGATGAGGGCTCAGTGTGTCCCTGGCCCTTTGCAGGGGAGCAGGCCATGGACCTGAACTATTTAATTACTTGTCACACATAAAGTCTAGAGAGAAGGTGAGGATACAGGTGAAGACACAGCGTATCTCCTCCAACTTGGGAAGACTCCTCCAGGGCCCACCCACTAACCCTGGGTCCCCTTCTGACCTGCCCAGCCTGGGGTGAGAGAGCCCCTCCACCGGCCAACTTTCTCAACCCTAAACTCAAGGAGTCTCAGGACCCCAGCACTGAAGGAACAGGGTCTGATCTCATCTTTCACTGTAGGGATGGGGAGACTGAGGCAGAGGGTGAAGAGGCTTCCTGTCTGGAGCTCTTTCCCCTCAGGCCTTGGTCTCCCTACCCTGGATCCCTCTGCAGGGACAGAAAGTCATGGCCTGGAAATTGGTGTCACTTCTGCTGCTTCTGGCCTGGGCAGCCACCAAGTGCAATGCCCGGGACAGGAGCGACCTGCTCAATGTCTGTATGGATGCCAAGCACCACAAGACAGAGCCAGGTCCTGAGGACAAGCTGCATGACCAGGTATGGCTGGAGTGTGGCTGCAGCTGGGGAGGGGGCTGGTTCTGACAGGGAGGAGGAAGTGAGAGTGGTGGGGGAGGGATTGAGGGGGTCAGACACCTCACACCCAAGTTTTTGCTGTGGGGAGGATGGAGCAAGGACAGTGGTTAAGGTGATTTTAGAGGTGTCCTCCCCAGAGGATGATACCATGTTGGCAATGATATTGAGTAATCACTGGTTGAGCCCTTACTAGATGTCATGTGTTTTGTGTCAGTGATTTCATATTCCCAGAGGTGCTTCGATGTAGGTAGATGTCTCCACATTACACAAAGAGGGGAAACTGAGGCTCACAGAAGCACATGAACCCACATAAGAGTTGGATATGACCAGTCCTTGTGGTTGTGCAGGAGTGGCACTGGGGTGGGCTCCTCCTTTGGAGGCGAGAGACTATGAGCAGATGGCTCTTCCTACCCTCACTACATGCCGGTTCTGTGGAGTGCCAAGGGTAGAAGAGGACAGACAGCCCCTCTGACTGTGACACAGGGGCTCAGCATTCACACAGTCTATAAAAATTTATGCCAGTGGATTGCAGTCCCATTAGAGTCAATGTCTCCTTTTTATGACAAATATTTTTCAGACTCTCTTTTCTATCCTGAAATGAAACTTAAAGCTAATAGAACCTATTTGTATATATAATTTAAAAAATATCAACATAATGCTCCATCTGTAATATGAAGAAGCAGCAAACAGAAAGTACCTTATAGTAAAATAATATATATTTCAATACGTTAATCTTCTGGTATGACATTAGGAAAAAGTACATGTTTGCTTTTTTAAAAGTCTTTTATTTTTTTAGAGACAGAGTCTTGCTCTGTTGCCCGGGTTGGAGTGCAGTGGTGTGATCATAACTCACTGCAGCCTCAAACTCCTGGGCTCAAGTGATCCTCCCGCCTCATTCTCCTGAGTAGCTGAGACTAAACAAGCATGCCATGCCTCCTGGCTAATTTTTTTTAAATCTTGTAGAGACAGAGGTCTCGCTATGATGCCCAGGCTGGTATCAAACTCCTGGCCTCAAGCAATCTTTTTGCCTTGGCCTCCCAAAGTGCTGGGATGACAGGTGTGCATCACTGCACACAGCCTACGCATGCTTTTATTCACAGCATTATTAACGGGGTAGCGCCTAATGAAGATTAATATAGGTATGTTCTATCCGCACTTTAAATGCTATGAGATACTCTAAGCAATGTTGCCATTAATGACATAATTTCCTAAAACAGTGAATAACTCCAGCAGAACAAAACACATTAACAGCCTTCTATCTCATGGTATTTACAGTCCCGGAAAACCTAGTGTATACTAAAGACTTATGAAAACATGACGTGTCTATATATAAGATGGAGATAGGTTTAGATTTCAGAAGTCATAAATAGGTCTTTAATTCAGTTTTTCAGCCAATATTTTCCTGGGCCTACTATGTGTCTGGCACTGGTCTAGCCATTGGCAACACAGGTCTTTTTTTTTTTTGAGACAGAGTCTGGCTCTGTTGCCTGGGCTACAGTGCTCTGGCATCAACCCAGCTCACAGCAACCTCAAACTCCTGGGCTCAAGCGATCCTTCTGCCTTAGCGTCCCAAGTAGCTGGGACCACAGGCATGTGCCACCATGCCGGCTAATATTTTTTCTATATATATTTTTAGTTGTCCAGATAATTTCTTTCTATTTTTAGTAGAGACGGAGTCTCGCTCTTGCTCAGGCTGGTCTTGAACTCCTGACCTTGAGCGATCCTTCCACCTCGGCCTCCCAGAGTGCTAAGATTACAGGTGTGAGCCACCGAGACCAGCTGCGACACAGATCTTAATCCTTGTCAAGAAGAATAAATCTATTCAAATTATATTACTGCATGGTTAACTTCTCTTTTGCCCAAAATGACACCTTGCAATGAGGCTTTTCCCAACCTATTTAAAACTTCAACAATCATCCCATACTCCACATCCCTTCCTTGCTATAATTTTCCCCTCATCATTTATCATATCCTGTCATGCCATATTTTTTCTCTTTTAGCTTTCTTACTGTCTCCTCTGACTAGGATGTAAGTTTCATGAACACATATTTCTGGTGTTTGTTTTCTGCTGTATTCCCAGCATCTACAATAGTGACTAGCATAGAGTCGGCGCTCAATAATTAAGTTTTTAAATGAATATGTAAAGGACTTTTTTTTTTGGGCAAGCACGAAAATGAAGTTTATTGAGGAGAGAAAGATAGGATTATAGGGTAATAGCAAGATACAGGTTTACAAAGCGTGATACATACTCCACAGATGACAACCAGACCCATTGTCACACAAAGGGAGAGCAAAAGGAAGGGCACAAAAAAGCTATAAAAGGACTTTTAATAAAGTGTTAAGTGCTGTATACGTGATAACTACACTCCCCCAGCTCCCACAGCCCACTGATCACACTGTTGTAATGGTGTCTCCCCTGCCACACCTGCACCCCAAGATGGGGGTTCCTGGAGGCCAAGGGCAGAGGGGCCATCACAGTGAGTGTTCCCAGGACAACCTGCCTGGGGCGGGGGATCAAGAATCAAATGGTGGAAAAAGCTGGAGGTGGCAGAAGGTGGTAGTGGGGGAGGGACTTAGTCCTGCATCTTCCCCACCCAGTGCAGTCCCTGGAGGAAGAACGCCTGCTGCTCCGTCAACACCAGCCAGGAGCTGCACAAGGACACCTCCCGCCTGTATAACTTTAACTGGGACCACTGTGGCAACATGGAGCCAGCCTGCAAACGGCACTTCATCCAGGACACCTGTCTCTATGAGTGCTCACCTAACCTGGGGCCCTGGATCCGGCAGGTAGGGTGTCTCCCTCACTCCACCCCAGGAGGCTGCCCTCCAGCTCAGTCCCCTTCAAGGCTATTGCTGCCAACATCCCTGGCTGAGAAGAGCCTGCCTCCCTACCTCCCACCCAGGTGGATCAGAGCTGGCGAAAAGAACGTTTTCTGGATGTGCCCTTATGCAAAGAGGACTGTCAGCACTGGTGGGAAGACTGCCGCACCTCCCACACCTGCAAGAGCAACTGGCATCAGGGCTGGGAATGGACCTCAGGTGAGGGCCCAGAAGTTGGGAGATGGAGTTGGGGTTTGGAAAAAGGGGTGTCTGAAGATTTGAGGTTGGTTGAGGATTTGGGGGGGTAGCCAGAAACTGAGCTTTGAGTCCAGTCTGTATCCATCATCTCTCTCTCTGCAGGAGTTAACAAGTGCCCAGCTGGGGCCATCTGCCGCACATTTGAGGCCTACTTCCCCACACCAGCTGCCCTTTGCGAGGGCCTCTGGAGTCACTCATACAAGGTCAGCAACTATAGCCGAGGGAGCGGCCGCTGCATCCAGATGTGGTTTGACCCAGCCCAGGGCAACCCCAACGAGGAAGTGGCGAAGTTCTATGCTGAGGCCTTGAACACTGGGGCCATGCCCCATGGGACTGAGGCTCTCCTGCTCAGCCTAGCCCTGCTGCTGCAACTCCCTGGCTGAGTCCAGTCCTCCCAAGACCTCCTCTATGCCTGCCCCCAGCTTGGATGACCAGGCTGGCTCAGCTTGTCTCCCAGAGATGTCAGAGCCCTAAGCATGCCTCCATTCGTTACCCACCCTTCTGTTAGCCAGGTCCTGCTCCATAGCTTGCGGTTCCTCCAAGAGTCGGTTCTAATAAACAGACTGACATGTCCATGTCTGATGAATTATTTCGGTTTGAGTTTGTAGGACAGGAGACAGATTTCATAACTTCTGGATTCCTTATGATAAGAGCAACTAGACCTGTGTTTGAATCTCAGCTCTGCTACTTACTTTGTGAAAGTGACATAGTTGTTTCTCTGCTCTAAACCTTAGTTTCCTCTTCAATAAAATGAGGATAATAATCCTTCCCTCAGGGTTGTGAAATGTAAAGCAGCTGTTGCCTAGAAAGCAAGTGAGCCCAGTGCCTGCACATTAATAGTCCTCGCGGATCCTGTTGCTCCTGTAGTCTCAAATGAGAGCCAGCTGCAGAACTTATTTATATTGGTCTTCAAGCATCCCTCTTTTCCCCGAGTCTTTGTCTGCCTGGCTCTGTGCTCAGCTCTGCAACAGGAAAGGTGGGAAAGGATCTGGACTCCGAGGGGATGAAAAAAAATTCACACTGGCTAACATGATGTGAATTGAAGGGGCAGAGTTGGGGCTTGGGACCCTTTGAGGAGGAAGAGAGCCAATTGGAGAGGGCAGTCTGGGGTATTCCTGGAGAACTTGTCCAGTGCTCCTGTGTCCTGGAGGTGTGGCTGGAAGGGGGTTAGGAACCCTTAGGGGCTTCCCAGGGGCAGAAGCCTCTGGCACCCTTGTCCTCTCCTGGGGTTGGTAGATATGACTATGTTGGAGGGTTGCTCTGTCTTTGCACAGCCCTCAGGAGCTGGGCCCGAGTTGACCTCCAGGTCTCCTGCCATGTCTCCACACTCCTACTGCAAAGGTCCCCAGAGAGGCACAGGTACCGTACCTGTCTGAGAACACCCCAGCAGGTGGATGGCCCAGCTAGGACTGGAACTCAGGTGTGCAGCCTCCTAGTCCTCCGACACTAGGGATTGCCCTCACACCTTACTCACCTTCCCTCATACCAAAAGGTGACTGACACGGGAAGTTGGACACGGATTGGAGGATGAATTACTTGGTTTCCGGTAGGATCTGGAGGCACTGTTTGGTGGGTGGGTGGATCTCCCAGTTATTCTATTTATCTAGTGTGGAAGGCCTCACAGAGCCACCTCCAAGTCCCAGGCTTTGTTCCAGCTGCGTTAAGCCAATGCACATGTGAAACAGAGGGAGCTCCTCGGGACAGCCATGGGCTCCACCAACAGGTTCAATTTAGCAAAGTGAAAGTTCTCGCCCAGGTTAAAGGGATCCTCCTACAGCGGCCCAGGAGTTCGCGGCAGCTGGCGCGGGGCTGGAGGCCTGCGCCTTTAAGGAGCCAGGGGGCGGAGGGGCGGGGCAGGAAGAGGACTCCCAGGAGACGCCGCCACCGGCTAGGTCTTTTTTTGGGAGGGGGTGGGCCAGACCCTTCCGTGGGCTCCTCCCCCTTCGCGGGCGCGTGTCCCCTTCCGCCCACCGCGGGAGGGCGAGGGCGGCGGGTGTCTGAGTGCGCCCCGCCGCGGGAGCGCCCCGCTCGGCGTCCGGCCCAGGGAGGCGCAAGTTTGTTGACTTGGAGGGAGTAGCTGGGGCGGGGGCGGGTGCTAATAATACCCGTTCGTTCCGCAGCCGCGCTTTACAGTTTACACAGCTGTCACTTTCCTTACTCCTTAATTAATAATAAAAATAGCCGCCGTTCGGGAGCGCCGGCTGGATGCCAGGCCCTGTGCCGGGCGCTTTACGAGCACAGCCGCACGGAGCCTGCCTCCGTAACATTATCCCCATTTTACAGAGCGGGAAGCCGAGGCTCAGAGAGGCGCTGTGACTTGCCCGAGGTCGCTCGGCGGGTCAGCGGCTCCGGGACCGCGACACCGGGCAGGGCGAGGCGGGGCGCGGATGCTACCCCCGGCTCCCCGGGGAGCCTCGGGGGCGGGGCGGCGGGCGGGGTGGAAGGCGGGGGTTGCGGCGGCGGCGGATGGCCATCTTAAGTGGCCGCCGAGAGTCCAGGGCCGCTTCCCCGGGGAAGGGGGCGCTGGAGCAGCCCCGGAGGTGGGGGTCCCCATGGGGCGGCCAGGGCTCTGAGGAGAGGTCGGAAACCCGGGGATTTGAGGAAACTTTTTTCTGGATGGGCAAGGGGGAGCCTCCTGGTCTCGGACTGCTGAACCCCTCAAGGCCCCGGCCTGCGAGTGTAGGGGGTGGTGCCAGGGAACTTGGCCGAGAGGGGGAAGGGCTCCGCCGGGCTGGGAGGGACTGCGGGGGACTGTACGTGAGGGGCTTCAGGACATTGGACCTCGTCTGCGGTGTGTGGGAGGTCGGAACTCCATGGAGGGGATCCCCCCGTGGGATCTGTCAGGAAACAGACCCGGTGGAGTTGGAGGCTCAGATCTAAGAGGGGGTAGATTTCACGGTAGTTGGGGATCCTGCCCGCTTGGATGGAGGGGACAGGAGGGGGGAAGGTCCGTACTGGATCCTTCCCGGGTTTGGGGAAGCCCGATCCAGAGAGGCTGTACGGGGCCCGAGTGGAAAGTGTGGATTAAGACCCGTATGGGAGTTAGGGGTCATATCATTGAGAGTATTGAAGACGCCTGGATTCTGCAGGGGGTGCCGGGACCCCGAAGTGTTGCGGCGCAGGATGGGCGGACTTGGACTTTGAAGGGGGTTTGGGGGTTGGATCTCTACGGGTTGGTGGTGGGAGGCAGGATCATTGTGGGGTTTGAAGGTGCCTGGCCCTGCGCGAATGTGGGGCATCATCCCCGCGGGAAGAGGTTGGGGGCAGGGGCGGTCTGGGCCGTGGGCCGAGCGGAGGGGGAGGGGGCCAGCCGCCCGGCGCTGCGTTGCGCTGCGCTCCCGCCCCTCCCCCGCCACCTCTGAACAAACTTTTCTTTCTCTTCAAGTTGAGGCCGGCGCTGCAGGCGGCGGCGGCGGCGGCGGCTGCGCGGCGAACCAGGCGGCCTGCACGGCGGACCGCGGAGCCCCGATCCCCGGCTCTGTCCAGCCCGCGGATCCTCAGGCCCGGGACCCGGGCCCGGCCCCAGCCCGAGCACCGAGAGTCCCGGGGCCGATGACGTGGGGCGGCGGGTGCGGGCGGCGCTGAGCCCTGCGCTGGCCATGGCCTCGGCGTGCGGGGCGCCGGGCCCGGGGGGCGCGGGGCTCGGGGGCGCGCTGGGCAGTCCAGCTCCCGTCTGGTACCACCGTGACCTGAGCCGTGCTGCCGCGGAGGAGCTGCTGGCCCGGGCTGGCCGCGATGGCAGCTTCCTGGTCCGAGACAGTGAGAGCGTGGCGGGGGCCTTCGCACTCTGCGTCCTGTGAGTGGAAGAGCAGGCGGGCAGGAGGGCGAGTGGGCATGGGGGAGCGGGGACACGGCTGGGAGTTCAGCGGGTGCGGAGGGCCCGGGTTGGGGTGACTGCCGGTGAGACGCCAGCCCCGCCTCCACCCCCCAGAGTAGGGGCCTTGGCTTTATCCTGGGGCTGAGGAAGGATGCAGGGGGGCACTTCCTTCCTGCTGTGTTTCTGGGGGTACTTTCAGGGGCCTTGAGGGCAGAGGATGTGGAGTTCTGCAGCCCAGGCTGGCAGTGATGGGGGAAAATGCAGGCAGATCCCCTCAGGCATGCTCCAGGTAGAAGGGATGCAAGGGTGAGGATGTGCATTCCACCGTGCGTGCAGTTCTGTTTGTGTAGGGATTGAGTGTCTGAGTGGTGGGCAGGGGCAGGAGTTGGGGCAGAGGGACTGATGGGTTGTGTGAGGTGGGCTCCTTTCTGTGCTCTTGGGTTCTGCCGTGCTGTGTATGGCTAGCAGCGATGTGGATAGTTGGTGAGAGGAAGGCTTGGGGAGGCAGGGGTGAGGCTCTACTGTACCATACCATTATGTCATGAATCAATAAGTGAGTGAGTGTGGCTTGGCCCTGGGCTTGATCCCTGGTTATCTGGCTGTTTTAGCCCTGAGCTATGAGTGCTGAGAGTAGAACTAGACTTGGCACTTCCCTGAGTAGGCTGGGTCCTGTGGCTGTACCTGTCACCTGTGTGTGTGGTAGTGGTGTTGGGATGAGTTAGCACTCTCAATTTTGCAGTCTTCACCCTAACCTGGCCCCTGCCTTGCAGTCTGACTCTGAGTGGGCTTCTGTGGGCCTCTGGAGTGGGCAGTAGTGGGTGGGAGTCTGTGAGGGGCTGCTGTATTTAGATGTAATGTTCTTCCCTACTCCTTAGAGCCCCCTCCCAAGCCCCTGGCCCTCTGTCCCCTTCTCACCCCTTTGTTCTCCTGACATCTTTGGGAAGTGCATTAGCCTAGACCAGGGGAGACTTTTTTTTTTTTTTTTGAGACAGAGTCTTACTCTATTGCCTGGCCTAGAGTGCCGTGGCGTCAGCCTAGCTCACAGCAACCTCCAACTCCTGGGCTCAAGCAATCCTCCTGCCTCAGCCTCCCAAGTAGCTGGGACTACAGGCATGCGCCTCCATGCCCGGCTAATTTTTTCTATATATATTTTTAGTTGGCCAATTAATTTCTTTCTATTTTTAGTAGAGACAGGGTCTCACTCTTTTTCTTTTCTTTTTTTTGAGACAGAGTCTCACTCTGTTGCCCAGGCTAGAG
The DNA here is from genome assembly GCA_963574885.1 of Lepilemur ruficaudatus. Lineage (NCBI taxonomy): Eukaryota > Metazoa > Chordata > Mammalia > Primates > Lepilemuridae > Lepilemur > Lepilemur ruficaudatus. The sequence goes on from CAUYRT010014349.1 coordinate 14,420, forward strand.
TGCCATGGCATCAGCCTAGCTCACAGCAACCTCAAACTCCTGGGCTCAAGCAATTCTCCTGCCTTAGCCTTCCTAGTAGCTGGGACTACAGGCGTGCACCACTGTGCCTGGCTAATTTTTTCTATATATTTTTAGTTAGCCAATTAATTTCTTTCTATTTTTAGTAGAGACAGGGTCTCATTCTTGCTCATGCTGGTTTTGAACTCCTGATCTTGAGCGATCCTCCCACCTCGGCCTCCCAGAGTACTAGGATTACAGGCGTGAGCCACTATGCCCCGCCCAGAGGAGACATTTTTGATTGTCATAACTAGGATGGTGCTGTTGGCATCTAGTAGGTAGAAGCCAGGGGTGCTGCTAAACATTCTCCAGTACACAGGACAGTCTCCATAACAAAGAAGTATGTAGTCCAAAATGTCAGTAGTACAGAGGTTGAGAAACTCTGGCCTAGGCAGTTGACCTGCCGAGGAAGGGGCCCTATAAGTCTCAGCTGATGCTTCAAGTCTGAGGACCAGTAGGGGGAGACTGATTCGGGACAGCACAGGGACTTGAATATCCTGGGAGCCCTGCCTCCCAGCCGCCTAATTAGGGAGGGGAAGGAGGCAGGTGCTAGGTCAGCTGCTGAGTGGGAGGGGGACAGCTGGGGCCTGTGTCTGAGTGAGGAGCATTATTGTCCAGGATGGGGAGAATCCTGGCTCCATTGCCAGGGGAGGGTATGAATGGGGTGAGGAGTCTATCTATATGTGGGGGCTTCAGCTTTGCTTCTCAGGACTCTAGGGGTAAGGAGCAGAAATAGACCATTTCTTAGATTTCTGGAGCAAACACATACTTGCTTACCTGTGTGCACACCCACATGCACATGGATAGCATTCAAGACGCACCCCTGCCCCAACAGGCACTGGCAATCTGACCAGCAGGCAAGTGGGCATATGGGGCCTCACTTCTGTCGTGATTTAAACTCCCAGCTCTGCTTTTTACTTGCTCCGTGACCTTAATCAAATCACTTTTCCTCTTTGAGCCTTAATTTCTTCAGCTGGGGAATGGAGATAATAATAATATCTGCTTCAAAATGTGAGAATTAAATGAGATACATACATACTGATTGCTCAACTTGTCACAGAGACAGAATTCAGTTAATGGTATGCTATTGTTGTTATATACACAGACCCATAGTCCACAAGCTAACATGCCAGTCACACACACAGACACCTACCTGCGTAAGCAGCAGGAGAGCCCCTGAAGGGGGCCTACTTAGGGGAGGGGATGGCCCTGTGGCCAAGATGTGGGGTCTCCTCAAATAGGCATTTGGTCCTCTTTGGTAGCAACACCCTCTTCCTGCCCAACACACTCAGGCCTGGGTGACTCCTTGGGGAGGCATACCTTCTATCCCCCACCAAGCATGCGCCTGGCTCAGCTGTCACCTGCTCAGCTGTTGCTGCCATCTGTCAGTCCCCTTGGCTTGGGGCTTCTGGAGGCCCAGGTCTCCCATGGGGGCCCCTTTGGGTCATCCCAATTTCCTCGTGTCTGGGGAAGAGGGGAAAGCCTAGGGTGATGCACCCACACTCCCCAGCAAAACTGTCCCGTACACACCCAACTACAGCAGAGCCAGCCACTACTGTAAACACAGGAGGTGCATACACACGTTAGCACGTTACCCGTGTGTGTAAACAGAACCTAACCGGGCTTCTGAGGACTCCTACTCTGGCGGGGGGCCCAGACTGGTACCACAGCCCGGAGGGGCTGTTTAGACAGCTGTGGAGGCCACAAAAGAGCTGCCTGTTGCTTCCCGGGCCCTGTGGTGGGTGTGGAGTCTATGGAGGTCTTGGGGGGCGGGTATTCTGGTCATTCCTGCTCTTGCTGGCAACACTAGGAGGGTGGAAGTGGACTGGCTCCATCATTAACCCTGTGTACCCTGGGAAAGTGGTTTTAGGAAACCAAGCTGAGGAGGCTGGGGGATTGAACCTGGTGGCAGGAGGAGGCGGTGCTTTTGGGCTTAGACCCCAGCGGAGGGGTGACAGATTCCGACTCTTTCTTGCCATCAGGTATCAGAAGCATGTGCACACATATCGAATTCTGCCTGATGGAGAAGACTTCTTGGCTGTGCAGGTAAGAGGGTGGGACCCTGACCTTGACCCAGTTTAGGGCACCCCTGCTGGCTGACCCTTCCTCCCACACTTGCTGCCCACAGACCTCGCAGGGTGTGCCAGTGCGCCGCTTCCAGACTCTGGGCGAGCTCATCGGCTTATACACCCAGCCCAACCAGGGCCTTGTGTGCGCCCTGCTGCTGCCTGTAGAGGGGGAACGAGAGCCAGACCCGCTGGATGACCGCGATGCCTCGGGTACACACAGTGTACAGATCCCTTCCTTGCTGCCACCCTGACTCTACCTGCCTCTTCCTGTCCCCTATTTCCCAACCCCTTTCCCCCTTTCCATGAAATCACTGACAGCTGTGGCATGCCCCCCTGATCCCCTGAGGGCGGGAGGCCAAAACGGCTGCCCTACTCACTGCTGTCCACAGATGGGGAGGATGAGAAGCCCCCGCTGCCCCCGCGCTCTGGCTCCACCAGCATTTCTGCCCCAGCGGGGCCCAGCAGCCCCCTGCCAGCCTCTGAGACCCCTACAACTCTAACTGCTGAGAGGTGAGACCCCACCCCCTCCACTGAGCAGGAAGTCCCTTTCTCCTCACAGAACTGTTTCCCTACCAAAGATGGGGAGACCTTCTAAGCCCCAACCAGGGACCCTCATCCCATGTCAGCCCAGAGGCAGATACCCTGATCCATCCCATTCTGATTGCCACTAGTACTGTCCCCTCTAGGGGTGGGGTGAGGGTCCTGGGACAGGTCAGCAGGGCCTCAACTGACCTCTTAACCCCTCCCTGAAGTGCTCCCAATGGGCTGAGCACCGTCTCACACGAATACCTGAAGGGTAGCTACGGGCTGGACCTGGAGGCTGTGCGGGGAGGAGCCAGCAACCTGCCCCACCTCACCCGCACTCTTGCCACCTCCTGCCGGAGGTTGCACAGGTATCTGGGACATCCACCCCCAGGCACTATACCCTTACCTCTGACCTGTCCTTACCCACTCCCTTGCTGCACAGATGCCCTGACCTCTGACCCTAAATGGTAAACTTGCCATTGCCTCCTGACTTTTCCTCACCTGTCCCCTTGTATCCACGTGGTAAAGACAGAGGCTATACATTCAGCGCCCCCTTCCCTATACTTAGGTCAGGGTGGGGAGTTCTTCTGACCTGATGTCTCCCCTAGTGAGGTGGATAAGGTCCTATCAGGCCTGGAGATCCTGTCCAAGGTGTTCGACCAGCAGAGCTCGCCCATGGTGACCCGCCTTTTGCAGCAGCAGGTGGGACTGTAGGGACACCTCTGGGAGGTGGTTCGTTGTCTGGGCTGGGTGGGGGGGCTCCTGCTTAGGGGACTCGTGTGCAGGCGTCATTCTTTCTCCCCCTAGAACCTGCCACAGACTGGGGAACAGGAACTAGAGAGCCTGGTGCTAAAGCTGTCAGTGCTAAAGGACTTCCTGTCTGGCATCCAGAAGAAGGTGGCCTGACTCCTGACCTCTGACCCCTGGCCCCCCGCTTGCTGACCGCTGTTACTGGCCTAGCACTGCTCTTAACCCTGAAGCTACAGCTTAACATTGACCCCAACGTCAGCCATGGCCCCCACCGCCCCAGCCCTCTGTGTGTTCCCTGACTGCACCCTGCCCTTGCCCCCTCAGGCCCTGAAGGCCCTGCAGGACATGAGCTCCACAGCACCCCCGGCTCCACTGCAGCCATCCACACGGAAGGCCAAGACCATCCCTGTGCAGGCCTTTGAGGTATGTGGCAGGTGGGGCCTCAAGGGGCACAGGGACATTGGAGGTGAAGGGGGTGCTACCTGCCCCAAAGTCTCGTCAGCAGCCGTCCCACCTCCCGGCCTGCAGGTGAAGCTGGATGTGACCCTGGGTGACCTGACCAAGATTGGGAAGTCACAGAAGTTCACTCTGAGTGTGGACGTGGAGGGTGGGCGGCTGGTGCTGCTGCGGAGACAGCGGGACTCTCAGGAGGACTGGACAACCTTCACGCATGACCGCAGTGAGCCGGGGCTAGACCTGGGAGGGGTGGGCAGGGCAGAGACCCCAGCCGAAGGGTGCAGGCCTGTGTGACCTGTCCTCCATGCCCTAGTCCGCCAGCTCATCAAGTCCCAGCGTGTCCAGAACAAGTTGGGCGTTGTGTTTGAGAAGGAGAAGGACCGGACCCAGCGCAAGGACTTCATCTTTGTCAGCGCGCGGGTGAGCGGCAGGCTGGGCCAGGCCACTGGGGGCTGCAGGGGTCCCTAGATGAGTGTGTCTCATTGCATGGGAAGAGAGGGAACATGTGATGTAGGCATGTCATCCCTCCTGGCGAGGTGGGTCTGGCAGGGGAGAGAATGTGTTGAGAATGGGTGGCCTGAGGATGGATTCAAATATTCACTTGATGAACATTTACCAGCACCCATCACACGCTTGAGCAGTGGGTAGATGGTAGTGAACCTGTCAGGCACGACCCTTCCCTCATGGTACTTGCCAACTAGCAGGGTATCTCTGGTGGCGGGGGTAGGGGGGTCCTGGTTGCCTACCTGCCCCTGACTGGCTGCTGTCCCCAGAAGCGGGAGGCCTTCTGCCAGCTGCTGCAGCTCATGAAGAACAAGCACTCTAAGCAGGACGAGCCTGACATGATCTCTGTCTTCATAGGCACCTGGAACATGGGTCAGGCCCGGGCTGGGGCTGGGTGGGAGAGAGGGATGGCTGCAGGGCCAAGGCCTGACCCCTCCATCCCCTTCACCTCCAGGAAGTGTGCCACCTCCGAAAAACGTGACATCCTGGTTCACATCCAAGGGTCTGGGGAAGACCCTGGACGAGGTCACTGTGACCATACCCCACGACATCTATGTCTTTGGGACCCAGGAGAACTCAGTGGGTGACCGTGAGTGGCTGGACCTGCTGCGCGGGGGCCTCAAGGAACTCACAGATCTGGATTACCGTCCGGTGAGAGGGGTCATCTTGCCCAGTCCTCTGTCCTCACACACTATCCTCAAACTATCCTGCTTGACTTCATGAGTGACCCTGGCTTGACTGGCTTTCCCTCTGGTCCCTGGGCATATTCTTTGAGAGATCTATCCTGAGTCCTTCATGCCAAGGGAAGGGACCATTTCTCTCTGGTTCCTCAAGAAGAGGGGTAGCAGACCTTACCCTGTGGTGGTCAGAACAGTCTATACGGTAGGCCAGAGGGAATGCAGACAGTGGGTGCCCCAGGGCAGGGGTGAACCCTGCACCTTCTACCCAGATTGCCATGCAGTCACTGTGGAACATCAAGGTGGCCGTGCTGGTCAAGCCAGAGCACGAGAACCGCATCAGCCACGTCAGTACATCTAGTGTGAAGACTGGCATTGCCAACACCCTGGGTAAGCAAGGCGGGCTGTGGAGGGTGGTAGGATTCCTCTGTCCATGTCTCCTGCTTCCTCTCCAGCCTTGGGGCTTCCCCTTTTAGGTGGTCTCAGCCTCCCCATATATGAGGCATTCTGAACTTGGAAAAGCATATTCAGGACTAGATGCGGTGGCTCACGCCTGTAATCCCTGGGAGGCCGAGGCGGGGGATCGCTTGAGGTCAGGAGTTCGAGACTAGCCTGAGCAAGAGCGAGACCCCATCTCTACTGAAGTTAGAAAAAGTTAGGTGTGGTGGCAAGTGCCTGTAATCCCAGCTACTTGGGAGGCTGAGGCAGGAGAATTGCTTGAGCCAGGAGTTTGAGGTTGCTGTGGGCTAGGCTGACACCACAGCACTCTAGCCTGGACAACAGATTGGGACTCTGTTTCAAAAAAAGAAAAGCGTATTCATATTCTAAGTCTCTTCTAGCCCCACCAGGAAGGCAACACGAGGGTACTTACTCCTTTTCATAGACAATAGAACTCAAACCCAGAGTGGTTGAGTGACCTGTCCAAGGCCACACAGCAAGTAAGAAGTGGAGCCAGGCCCAGTGCCCAGGCTGCCTGGCTTGCTCCCCCAGACAGATCAGGGTCTGCAGGGCCTTTCGGCTTCACCCTTGGGATCTCCTGTAATCTCCAGGGACTCTGCTCACACACACCAGCAAACTCAGGCTGTCGAGATGGACCATGTGTGCCCCATGGGGTCCCCTGGGAAGGTGTGGGTGTGTGTTCAGGGGCCTGCCTGCCTCATAGCATCCAGGGGGCGGGTAGGGAGGATCCTCTCGCTGCTGCTTTTAGAGGCAGAGGGGAAGAGTTGGGAGTTCTCTGAGGGTGACCCAGGCCTTCCTCTCTTGCTTGCCCTCACAGGAAACAAGGGAGCTGTGGGCGTCTCTTTCATGTTCAATGGCACCTCATTTGGCTTTGTGAATTGTCATCTCACCTCGGGAAATGAGAAGACCGCTCGGTGAGGGGGTCCCTTTACACCCATCCCCTATGCACCTGAGACCTGTTCCTTCTTCCATGTCCCAGTGCATGGCCCTGCTACATCCCTGTCCCCAGAGAGCCCCTTCCCCTCCCTTATCCCAACTCAAGACTCTCTGTCCCTGACCCTGACCCCAGAGACTGCTTACATTTCCGCCTATCCCTGACTCCTGACCCTGGGGACCTATCCCCACCCCTCACCGTAGGCGGAACCAGAACTACCTGGACATTCTGCGGCTGCTCTCGCTGGGCGACCGGCAGCTCAGTGCCTTTGACATCTCTCTGCGTTTCACTCACCTCTTCTGGTTTGGGGACCTCAACTACCGCCTGGACATGGATATCCAGGTGTGAGCAGGGCCCTGCTGGTGGCTGAAGGGAGGCTGGGGGCCAGAATGGCTATCACCCTGGCTCTGGCGTGGGAGGAATGTCTCCAGCCTGTGTGTCCCCCACCTCAGGAGATCCTGAACTACATCAGTAGGAAGGAGTTTGAGCCCCTACTCAGGGTGGACCAGCTCAACTTGGAGCGGGAGAAGCACAAGGTCTTCCTTCGATTCAGTGAGTGTGGGCCTGGCAGGTGGTCTCTGAGGGCTATGGGGTTTGTGGTATCTCTGGGTTTCAGGGCCCTGAACCCCACCTGTCCCCTACTTTCCTTAGGTGAGGAGGAGATCTCCTTCCCACCCACCTACCGCTATGAGCGGGGTTCCCGGGACACATATGCCTGGCACAAGCAGAAGCCAACTGGGGTGAGCCAAGAATGACATAGGCCTTGGGGGCCCCCAGGCCTGCAGCGAATCAGGAGTGGTGGGAGGTCAAGGGTCTGGGCCTCTGCAGTCGCCACTGTAGCCTCCATGGCCCCTCAGAGGCCTTCGGGTGATCCTGGTGGTGTGAGGATCCCACGAGGGAGGTGGGTGCTGGGGCCCAGTGTAACGGAAGTGTGGGGACGCCCCAATTCTGAGGTAGGGCCCATGCTGAGCAGTCCCCAGCTGTCTGCTCTGACCATGCTGCCAACCCCTGTCCCAGGTCCGGACCAACGTGCCCTCATGGTGTGACCGGATTCTGTGGAAATCCTACCCTGAAACTCACATCATCTGCAATTCCTATGGTGAGAGCCTCCTGGGCAGGGTGATGGAAGATCCCGGGTGGTCACAGTCCAGACTCTGCCATAACTTTGGGAGGTGGGAGCAGAGAGTAGGGACGTTCCTTCTGAACCCTGATCCTATCCCCCCTGCCCAGGTTGCACTGATGACATCGTCACCAGTGACCACTCCCCTGTATTTGGGACATTTGAAGTTGGAGTTACCTCTCAGTTCATCTCTAAGAAAGGTGACAGTCCTGGATGTTCTTGTGGAAATAGCATACATCTGGGCGGGCCCAGGTGGTAGCCCAAGGATGTGGATAGGTTTGATTCTGCATAAGTGTGTGCATGTGTCTGGGTGTGTGTACAAGTGAGTGCAGGAGTGTTTTTGAAAATGTGTGTGAGGTTGTCTGTGCACCTGGGTTGTCATGAGAGGCATGTGCCCATGAGTGTGTGTATATGCATGAATGTACACGTATCTGTGTCTGCTTGGGGCCACATGTGTGCCACTGAGTGTGCCTGGAGAGGTGGCAGGTTGTTGGGGGGTAAGCCCATAGGCATTCTGGTCCCCAGCCCCCTCTTCTATGGGGTTTTCATCCTTGGATTGTCTCTTTGCTCTGGTCCAGCGTCTGGGCTTGGGACTGGGGAGGCCCCTCCTGGCCTTGCCTCCTGCTCTGCCACAGCCCCAGGGCTGGGCCTCTCTGTCCTGTTCCTCCTGTGATCCTCCCGTGCCCTCTTAGCCCTTCTATCTGCCCTCCTCGCATACCCCTCAGGGCTCTCAAAGACTTCGGACCAGGCCTACATTGAGTTTGAGAGCATCGAGGCCATCGTGAAGACAGCCAGCCGCACAAAGTTCTTCATTGAGTTCTATTCCACCTGCTTGGAGGGTCAGAGGCGGGGCCCAGGGCTGGGTGTGGGCCAAGGGCGATGGGAGGCCAGGAGGTGTCCAGATCAGCCAGCCCCCTACTTAGGGGGAGTGGAAGCCCGGAGGTGGTACTCAGTTGGGTATCCCCCGTCCCTACTCCAGAGTACAAGAAGAGCTTTGAGAATGATGCGCAGAGCAGTGACAACATCAACTTTCTCAAAGTGCAGTGGTCCTCCCGCCAGCTGCCCACGGTGAGGCTGTAGGCAGGGCCCAGGCTTGTGGGTGAAGGTGCAGAAGAGCATGTTGAGGAGCTTGCCAGGTCGGAGGGTGGGGTCGGCAGAGCTTCTGCACATGCGTGAGTGCATTTGCATGTTTGGCTGAGCATGAGAGAGGATAAGGCCATTTGCTTTATTTGGGAGTATGGAACCACATTGCAGTTTGTTCATTCATTCATTCAGCAAATACCTCTTGAGCCTTTGCTAAATGTCAGGTTCTGTGTTGGCCACTGGGGACACAGAAAATTAATTAGTTACAGTGATGCTAAGTGCTAAAGGCCCATGCACGGCTGTGTCTTCTATGTTAAGGGTTTGGGATCATTCCTTAAGAGTTGAGTGTGAGTGAGCCCACATGAGTTGAGGGTACTGGGTAAGTGGTGTCAGGGCAGCATGCGGGAGGGGCAAGAGGTGGGGGCTGGGCTTTGCTCCTCACTGGGCCTCTCCCCTTCCCAGCTCAAGCCAATTCTGGCTGACATCGAGTACCTGCAGGACCAGCACCTCCTGCTCACAGTCAAGTCCATGGACGGCTACGAATCCTATGGTGAGGGGTGAGGGGAGTCGAGGGGTACAGGAAGCCAGGTAGGGTCCTAGAATGGCTTGGCAATTTGCTGGTCTGTCCCATGTGCCCCTTAGGGGAGTGTGTGGTTGCACTTAAGTCCATGATTGGCAGCACGGCCCAGCAGTTCCTGACCTTCCTGTCCCACCGAGGCGAGGAGACGGGCAACATTCGTGGCTCCATGAAGGTGCGGGTGCCCACAGAGCGCTTGGGCACCCGTGAGCGGCTCTACGGTGGGGGCTTCATTAGGAGGGGCGTGGGGCATGAGATGGGGTGGTGTGGACAGGTCTAGGAGGGGAGGACCCAGGGTGGGGCATGTTGGAATCCCTGGGCTACTTGGAGGGTCTGCAGCCACAGCTGGGGGTGGGTCTGCCCAGAGGAGTAGCTAGGAAGGGGCTGGCAGGCCCAGTGGGTGTTTGTATCTGTAGGGTGCAGGAGGACAGGTCCCCTCTGAGTCTCCCTTCCCCACACCCCACCCCCCAGAGTGGATCAGCATTGACAAGGATGAGGCAGGAGCAAAGAGCAAAGCCCCCTCTGTGTCCCGAGGCAGCCAGGAGCCCAGGTGAGCTGGGGCTGTGTTGGATGTCACATGAAGGGGTCCCTGGGGGCTTCTGGTCAGCCCCACTTCATCCTTCAGCTCCGCTCTCCTGTGCACCCCTGGCAGGTCAGGGAGCCGCAAGCCAGCCTCCACAGAGACCTCCTGCCCACTCTCCAAGTTATTCGAAGAACCAGAGAAACCGCCACCAACTGGGAGGCCCCCAGCCCCACCCCGAGCAGCTCCCCGGGAGGAGCCCTTGACACCCAGGTGAGAGGAGGAACCTGCTGTCCTCTCCACCCTGCAACTTTGTCCATTACCATGCTCGGCTCTCAGGGCCAGCCTAGGGAGCATCTGCTGTTTGGATGCTCTGCCACCCCGCGGATGGAGGTGCTGTGGCACCATGCCTGTGGCCACTCTGGCCAGCCAGGCCTCTGTTAGGTGTGGCTCTCTGAGTCAAAGACAGCCCAGTCAGCCTTTCCTCTCCATTCTGCCTTTAAAAGTGGAATTAGAAATTGTTTTTAAAACTGTTCCCTCTGTGTAAACAGACCTAGCTTGAGCCTTCTGTCTGGAAAAGGCATGTGGCTCGGTACAGGATTTCCCAGGGTGCCTTCTGTGGAACTCTATCCTACAAGAGGCCCCGCTAGAAATGGTTTGTGGTCAAATGAGTTTGGGAAACGGTTCTTGCTAGATTCTTTTCTTAGATATTCCCAGTGCACATTAGCATTAGCGAAACCTCTGAGCATGTGGACAGGAAGGAAACCCCTTTTCAACTCTGTTTAATATAGTTTCCCAAACTTAATGGGCCGGGAAACTTTTTTTCCATGTAGTGACTATTAATGTCCTAGGGGACTAGTGTTTTGTGTGTCACACTTTGGGAAAGTGAGGCTTGCTTTCTAATTATATCCAATTGTCACTTGAACTTAAGAACTCCTAGGTATAATTTAGTGCTTTTTCACTATCTTTAGCTGTTACCAGCTACCTGGGTTTTATCCCCAGGCTTGAGTAAAACCAGCCTGAGTCCCTGAGTTTAATTCCTCAGTAAATCAACCTTGGCTGCCTCGAGAGGCTTTCCAAGTCTGGCCAGTCACTCTCTTTGGAGGCCGTAGGTGCCTTGTCTTCTGGCACTTCTGTTCTCACCCATTTACGCTTGGGTTTCATAGTTACAAAGTCATAAAAGATTTGAGAATCTTAAGTGAGGCAAGAGAGTTTAGGGTTATTCATCCAAAGCTCCCCTTTTCCTGATTTTAGAGATGAGGAAACCAAGGGTGGGAGAGGGTGAGTGATGTGTTCGAGGTCATGTGAAAAGTCTAGGACCAGCGGCCCTTGTCTTCTGACTCTGTCCGGTTTTCCCTCCACTCTGCCCATTGCCTTTGCCTTGGGTTTTTGGGTCCTGACTTAGTTACCCTGCTCCCAAACCCAGGTTGAAGCCAGAAGGGGCTCCTGAACCAGAAGGGGTGGCAGCTCCCCCACCCAAGAACAGCTTCAATAACCCTGCCTACTACGTCCTTGAAGGGGTCCCACACCAGCTGCTGCCCCCGGAGCCACCCTCACCTGCCAGGGCTGCTGTCCCACCTGCCACCAAGAACAAAGTGGCCATCACAGTGCCTGCTCCACAGCTTGGGCGCCACCAGCCCCCTCGTGTGGGAGAAGGGAGTTCATCAGATGAGGAGTCTGGGGGTACACTCCCCCCTCCAGACTTTCCACCCCCACCACTGCCAGACTCAGCCATCTTCCTACCCCCTAGCCTGGATCCTTTGCCAGGGCCAATGGTCCGGGGCCGCAGTGGGGGTGAGGCCCGAGGCCCACCACCTCCCAAGGCCCATCCAAGGCCCCCCCTGCCCCCCAGCCCTTCACCCACCAGCACCTTCCTGGGAGAAGTAGCCGGTGGAGATGACCGGTCCTGCTCAGTGCTGCAGATGGCCAAGACCCTGAGCGAGGTGGATTATGCTCCCGCTGGGCCTGGACGCTCAGCACTCCTCCCAGGTCCCCTGGAGCTGCAGCCACCCCGGGGACTGCCCTCGGACTATGGCCGGCCCCTCAGCTTCCCTCCGCCCCGCATCCGAGAGAGCATTCAGGAGGACCTGGCGGAGGAGGTATGTGGACTGGCGGTGGCTGGCTGTGTTTGCCTGAGGAGTGTACTTGCTCGTGGACTGTGCTATCTTTTCACTCCACTACTCAGCATTTGCCGGTGTCCTCTGTGCCCTGAGATGGGCACTGGGGAGTTGGGGGGACACATGAATCAGCCCCAGTCCTTGCCTCCCTTCCCCCAAGAGTGGGCAGTAGAATATGGCTGTCAGCAGGTGTTGGGGGGGCACCCTCAGTGCTCCCTCTGACATGCCCTGTTTCCTCAGGCTCCATGCCCGCAGGGCGGGCGGGCCAGCGGGCTGGGCGAGGCGGGCATGGGTGCCTGGCTGCGGGCCATCGGCTTGGAGCGCTATGAGGAGGGCCTGGTGCACAATGGCTGGGACGACCTGGAGTTTCTCAGGTGGGGCTGGCCTGGAGGGCTGGGGTGGGTCAGGCCCCAGGGGCGGTGCTAGGAGCCCTCAGGAATCCCCAGCTCATCTCTTAGCTTCTTTTATTCCCACAGTGACATCACCGAGGAGGACCTGGAGGAAGCTGGGGTGCAGGACCCGGCTCACAAGCGCCTCCTTCTGGACACCTTGCAGCTTAGCAAGTGATCTCGGAGGCACCTCGAAGCTGCGAACTCAGCGCCTCTCCCCACCCTAGGAAGTCCCAGATGTTGCCCCAGGGTTGGAAAGTTCTAAGGGGCAGGGCAGTACCTCTCTGCCTATTTATTGGGAATCTGTTTTCCTTACTTCCAATCACTTGGAATGCCCTAATTAGAGTCTCCCGCCCCTCCCCTTGAGGGGCTAGGGCTGCGGAGATCAGTTGCCATGGTTACCAAGGACCCTGGTGCTCTCCTCTTTTTCTGGACCCCTTCAGCCCCAAAGGTGTCCGTGGGGGTCCAGCTGGGTACGTCTGGGCCCCAATTTTGGCTGCCCTATGCAGGGCCTGAGCTACAGGGGAGGAGTTCTGCTAGGACCTTCCCAAACCCCCACTCTAGGGGTGTCCGTCCGGAAATGAAGGAATAGCCCTAGGACCGGGCTGGGGTTTATTTAAGTTTTTCTGTGTGGGTTTGGGGAGGGAGGGCATCTTAATATTATTGGGATCGTTGGGTGGGCAGGATATTGGCCATAAAGTGCCAGTTTGCTTAGTTCTTACTGTCTCCTGGTCTATACTACCCTGCACTGGGGATGCAGCGGATGGGGGGGGGTTTCTTGTATCCGGGGACAGGGTTCTTGCAGGCAGCCTATCCCCACCTTGGGCACTCAGAAGGGTTGCTGGTGTGATGTCTTCAATAAATTAAGTTTTATTTGGATTGAGCAAAACTCACCTCAATAAATTACAAGTTTTTCAAAGAAAAGGAACAAAAAAACAGGAAAAAGGAAACAACTCTGTCCCATTCCCCAGGCAGCCCCACCACTCCTCTAACAGGTTCACCCTCTGTGCCACACAGCTAGGCAAGGGAGGGACGCGCAAAGGATGAATTGGCAGTGGCACCCTTCAGGCTGCTGACAATCCCAGCGAGGACCAGCCTTTGCATGGCGTGGTGACGGTGTGGATGGGCCCAAGGGGTGGAGCAGTGGGCACTTATGGTCACCAAGGTAAGGAGTAACCCAGTCAGCTGTAGAGCCAGAGAAGGGGTCCACACCACTCCTTGAGGATCTCACGTTTGGGCAGTGTTAAGGACACGTGATATTTGACCCCAGATCCAAAGAAGGCCAGGCTAGAAGGGGCTCTCGGCTCTGCTGGAGGGGGGTCCTAGTGAAAAGTACTCCACTCTGCTGGGTGGGAGTGGGTGAGGACAAGAGTGGCCCTAACTTGGTCTCCAAAGCTGGGAAGGGCACAACTAGGGGTCAGATGGGACTTCCAGGCTGGCGGCCAGGAACAGGAGGGACTGTCAGGTCCTATAGGGGCTGGGACTTCTCTGGGGCAAGGCTCAGAGCCTCCAGAGGCCGGCGGCTAGAAGAGATTGGTTTTCAGGGCGGGGCCGGGCTTCCGGTGAAAGGAGGACAGAACCCCGGAGAAGGGCCCGGGCCCGGGCTCCGCTGGCTGCCAGGCCTTAAGTAGTTCAGCTGCGCCCGCGCCGGGCCCGCCGCCCCCACCGCCCGCCACGCCAGCCCACAACGCGCCCTTGAGCGGCTGTGCTCCGGGCCCGGGCCCAGGGCCAGAGCCCAGGGCTGCAGGCAGCGGGCTGGGGCTCAGGCGTGGGCTGGCCAGGCCGGGCGCGGGTGGCGGCGGCAGCGATGCGGTGCTGTCGGGCGTGGGGCTGCACGTGGACTCCTTGGAGTCGTCGTCCTCGGATGAGCAGCGCGCCTCGCCCTTCTTGGCGCCCGCCGCGCCCGCCGCGCCCTTGGCGCTGGCCGCGCGCTCCTGTTTGCGGAACTTGGCCCGGCGGTTCTGGAACCAGACCTGCGGGCACAGGGGCCAGTCAGTCCCGACCAGCGTCAGAGAACGCACGGGGTCAGTCCGGGGCCGCAAGGCGCGGGTGAGACCTCCGTCTGGGAAGAACCAGCCCGGATTATTACCGGTCCGAGTGGCCCACGGCCTTCCCAGCGTCGGCCCCTTGTCCCCCAGACTCCTAGCTTGTTGCCCTATCTCTCCCCTCCTCCAATGGCACCTTCCTCCAGATCCCAGGGTTCTTGCCCTTGGGATCAACTCGCCCGCAGATCCCATTATTCTCGGTCTCCTGGAGGGAACTCTGCCTTCTGCTCTCCTCACCCTAAGCCCTGCCCCCAACCTCCTCTTTTAGGAAGCTCGGGACTTCCCGCCTGGAGCGTCCCAGGGCCGTGGAGACAGGGTTAGGGCGCCAGGGAAATCTTTTGTCCACGGCCTCCAGTCAAGGCGGGCCGGCTGAACATCTGTACGCAGATTTGTACAGATAGACAACAGAGTCCGCCCTGGCCCTGCTCTCTTCGGCCCTGCGCCTGACGCAAGCTCAGGCTGCCCAGCCTCAACGGTTTTCACAGCTGCAGCCTGGGGAGGGGACCCGAAGGTGCTGACTGGCCCGCTCCCACTCCTCCACGCTTGGCCCTGAGGTCACCTGGGGCTCCCCCTCTACCAATTCCACCTCTATCCTGACTTCTCAAGGCTTCTGAATGTCCTGCTGTAGGAGGGAGACCTGAAATCGGGGAATTGACGGGCAGGTAGCATGAAGCTAAACAGATCGGTCTCCGGAGGGCTTCCAAGTACTGGCTCCGTTGCCTCCTCTGGCTGTCCAACCATCCCCGGACTGTGCCCTGGCCCCTGGCCTTTCATCCCCGCCTCCAGGCTGCAGTTGCCTGTGTCCGCTCCCCAGATGTCGCGCACTAACCTTCCACATCCCCTTCCATGCGCACACACTCCCTTACACACACGTGCATACACGCACCTGCACGCGAGCCTCGGTGAGGTCGATCTTGAGCGCCAGCTCCTCTCGAGTGTAAATGTCGGGGTAGTGGGTCTCGGCGAAGACGCGCTCCAGCTCCTTGAGCTGCGCGCTCGTGAACGTGGTGCGGATGCGCCGCTGCTTGCGCTTCTCATGCAGGCCCGACGGCTCCGGGAAGAACTTGTAGGGCACTACGGGTGTGTGCAGGAGGGCGGGGGCAACGAGGGAGGGGAGAATGAGAGGCCAAGCTCAGCCCGCTGTGTCCTGCTCCAGGGGAATCGCGCACCACCCGCATCCCTAGCCTGGTCCCTCGGCTTAGTCCTCAAAACCTAGGGCCAAGCGTCCTCCGTATTGCTCCAGGGAGCCGACAGGGATAAAGGCGGACCGCACCGGGATCTGGGAGACCTGGGGCCCAAGAGCCGCTGCGAGGAAACCAGAATCCGATCCCCTCCACCCCGCCATGTTCCCTCCATCTCCCCCCATTCCACCCTCCCTTCGTGTCTGTCTCTCAGCGCGTCTGCCTGCCTGACTTCAGGTCCTGCTCTGTCCACCCTAGCCCTGGATGTCTGTCAGGTCTCAACAGCATTCCGCGTCTCCCCACCAGCTAGTCATGGTCCTGGCTCTGCAACTGAGACTCTCCTGCCGGCTCTACTTCCAGCCCTGCCACAGGCTCTCTGCTGTGTGCAGATTTGGCCCCTCTACCCGTCCATCTCTCTCCTTCCCAGGCCTCATTTCCTCAGCCCTGTCTCACGGCCCTGGTCCCCATTTTCCTCCAGGTGTCCCCTCTCCTCTTCCTCATTTTCCTCCATCTGAATCTCTCTTTAACTTTCCCCTTATGGGCCACTCCTCTTTGTGCCCATTGAGAAGGGTTCTTATTTCTCCACACCCAAGTTCCTCCATCTTCTCTTTGCCCCTCTTCTCCCAGTGTCCTATCTCCCCCAAAGCCAATCTCGGCCCCTATTCTCTTCCTATACCCTCCCAGTCTCCACTGCCCCATAGACAGTGCTGCTGACACCATCTCCCCATCCCTGTCTCTAACCTCAGTTTAGGTCTTTATATTCTCTAGGGGTCCCCAATCTCCACCTTTGTCCCCTGTCTTCATGTCCCCACATTCCCTAATCCTTGCCTCCAACACCCCATTCCTATTTCCATCTTTCTCATTTCTATTTCTGATCTTCCTTAGTCCCCATCACCTGATTCTTATCTGTATCTCCCTAATCTTGAGTCCCTATTTCTCCCAGGGTCTCCAGTCTTCCCACCTCTCTGTACCTTATCCCCATTTGCCTGGTCTCAGAACCCTGTATCCCTGGAGCCTGTCTCCTCATTTCCAGTCCTCTTCTCCCCAATTCCTATACTCACCCGGCCCAGGGTGCCCAATCTGCCAACCCTGTTCCAGTCTCTGGCCTCATCTTCCAAATCCAGGGACTTATCCGCCCCACCCCAGGCTCCAGTCCTCTACTTGGGTCCGCGGTGGTCTTCCCAAGAGGGAAGGAGATAAGGAGTTGGGTGGGGCAGGCTGGGGCTCTAAACTGAAAGATGGGGATGACTGAAGAGGCTCAGTGAGGTTGAGGATTTGGACAGGGACTCGGATCAAAGAGCTGGTGGGGGGGGAGCAGGACTGCGGGACTTTAGCTGGGAGAGTCTACAGGGGAATGGGGAGATGAAAGTGGCTTAATGACGGGGGGGACCCCCTTTTATGCGGGCTACGGAAAATGGTTTTGGTGGCACAAAAGGGTCTGGGCCCAAGCGGGATGGGTCCAAGATAGGGCGGGAGGGGCCTAATGGCGCCGGGGCTCTAGGAAGGTTCCCATCTGGGGCAGCGCAGCTGCCTGCATGGGTCTTTGCTAGGGGTTATGAATCACCAGGGACAGGGGTCATAAGGATGGGAGTCTGACTGGACTGAGCCTGGAGTCTCTTTCAAGGATACAGGGTTTGGAGAGGTTTGGTGGTCTTTGCAGGTGGGGCGGGTAGGGCCTAGTGAGGGGCCCGGGATCTAGTGCCTTCACCCAAATGGCACGGGATGGAGATTTGGCAGCACGAGAGAGGAGCGCGAGGGATGAGAGGGTAGGGCTCATCCCTGCTGAGGGGAATCCCTCATATTACTGGGAATTTCTCGGGTGTTGGAGGGTCTGGCCAGGGCAGGATGGGGACGGCTGTGGGGGACAGTGGCATTCACTTGCCGAGTGGGGTCGGGGGTTCCGCAGGATTTGGAGGGAGGTCTGGGCCGGGGCTGCGCTCACCTGCCGAGTAGGGCGCGGGCTGGTGGTCGCGTAGTGGGCCAAGCGCGCAGTTGGAGGAGCCGAGCGCGGGGCAAGGCGGCCCTGCTGCGGGGAAGGCGGGCCGCAGAGGGCTGTATTGGAAGCCGCCAGGCTGGCTGCAGGCGCCGAAGTCGCCGTAGGCGGACGCCTCCATGGCAGCCACGCACGAGTCGTACGAATTGAGGTAGGAGTAGTCCATCGGCCCGGGGGGCGGGGGCGGGGGCCGGGCCAGGCCGGGTCGGGGTCGGGGGCCCGGTCCGGGTGGAGGTCGGGATGGAGGTTCTAGCGCCAGGCACCGAGGACCCGAGGCCGGCTCTGAGCGCCTGAGAGTCCGCCCGCCCCGTCGCGGCCGCACTCTGCCCGGGTGCAACGCAAGTGCAGCCCGGCCGGGCCCGCGCGCCTTTTAACGCGCAAGACCCCGTGGAGGGGGCGGGGCGGGGCGAGCTCCGCGGGGGCGGGGACTGGGCGGCCCGGACCCCGCCCCCAGCCGCCCCGACCCCCACCCCGAAGGGTCCCTGCCTCCCTCATAGGGCTCTCGAGGTGCGGGGTGAAGGGTGATGCGCAGGACCCCATCTCCAGAGTCCCCATCCTGTCCCAATCCGGACCAGACCAGACCTTCCGTCCCTACACATCGTGCGAGGCAGGAGGGTCCCGACCCCTTTCCCGGGCCTCCCCACCTGCGGCCCCGCGGAAGGGAGGGAAGGCAGGCCCGGCGGCGCTCGTGTGAACAAGTTAATTCAATTTGCCTGGATAACCGAGTTATTCCGATTCGGCCCCTCAGCCCCGCCCCCAGCGAGGTCCCGTCCCGGCGGAGACTGCGGAGGCGGCGCAGGAAGGGGGATGGAGACGAGGACAGGGAAGAGACGGAGCCTGGGACGGGGCAGGGAGGGGACGTGGATACTGAGAGGAGACACGGGGAGCAGAGGGTACAGAAACAGTGATGGAGACAGGGACAAGAGAGACAGAGGTACAGAGATGGAGACAAGGATGAAACACGTACAAGAGAAAGACGGGTGGAGACGGGGACAAGGCAGAGATAGAGAAGGAGACAAGGACAAGAGAGAAAAGATGGGGACAGAGGGGCGCGGAGGAAAAGAGTGAGACAGGTATGGAGACAGAGCAGGGGTCGGGATGAGACGTGGACTGCAACAGGGACTGCGACCGAGGCTGCGAGAGAGATGCGACAGACACAGAGGAAGAGTCTCAGAGGGACACGGCCAGGGACAGTCACAAGGGAGGGGCAGAGTCGAGGGGAGAGAAAGAGCCTCTGAGAGCTGAGGCCCGCAAGCCGGAGCGCACAGGGTGCCGAGGGATCGTGCGAGGGGCGCGGGGCTGCTGCAGGAGAAGGTCGCCGAGCCGAGACTTGTCCTGAAGGCCGCACGACCCTGCGCTTCAGGGCCTGGCCTGCCTCTCCCCTTCCCCAGTTCCCTCAGCTCAGTCCTCCTCCCCGCCGCGCCGGGTGTGACCCTGGGCACGGTATGCGTGTGATGGACGTCAGGAAGGGGGAATAACACTGTGACCCCTTTGCTCTCCTTCAGTTTCTTACCCCTCTCCTCCAGAGGCTCCTCTCTTCTCCAGGAAAACCTCCTAGGCTCAGTCTGCACCTGGCAAGACAAGTCCCCGAACGGATTCGGTCACCGGCGCTCCATTCTGCGGGACAACCGGGACACGCTGGGACTCCTCCCCAGAAGGGAACGGAGAGCTCCCCCGCGGCTGCCGCGCACCCGAGGTGGAATGGGCAGCTTCCCGCCCTGTCCTGGCCTTGGCCGCCCGCATCTCGGCGGGTCCCGCCAACGGGGAGTCTGGGACCCAAGGAGAAGCCAGGGGAGGGCACGTCTTTGTTACCAGCAGTCCTTGGGGGTGGAGAGAAGGACTCCTGGAATTCCTCTCCCATAAGGGTGTCCGCACAGGCCAGGCACGCTCCTCCTCAGGTAATCTCCTTTCCTGGCCATTAATTCTGTGCTTCGCACGGGGACACCCACCCCCAATTTCTGCAACTACTCCCTGCCAGGGGGGGTTCTTTGAAGAGTTTTCTCAAAATACCTTTTTCTAAAAAAAATTTTTTTATTGTAGTAAAATACACATAATGTAAAATGTACCACCCTAATCATTTTAAGTGTACAATTCAGTGGTATTAAATACACTCATAATGTGCAACCATCACCACCACCCATCTCTGTCTTTCCTCTTGTAAAATCAAAACTCTGTGCCCATTAAATAACAACTCCCCATTGCCCCTCTTCCCAGCCCTTAGCCGCTGTCATTCTACTTTCTGTCTCTACGATCTTAACAATTCTAAGTACCTCATATATGTGGAATCATGCAGTATTTGCCTTTCTGTGACAGGCTTATTTCACTTAGCATAATGTCCTCAAGGTTCATCCATGTTGTAACATGTGTCAGAA
Organism: Lepilemur ruficaudatus; assembly: GCA_963574885.1. Classification (NCBI taxonomy): domain Eukaryota; kingdom Metazoa; phylum Chordata; class Mammalia; order Primates; family Lepilemuridae; genus Lepilemur; species Lepilemur ruficaudatus. The sequence goes on from CAUYRT010014349.1 coordinate 34,248, forward strand.
TTTCCTTCCTTTTTAAGGCTTAGTAACATCCCATTGTATGGCTATACCCTTGGGTTGTGTCCACACTTGAGCTGTTGTGAATAGTGCTGCTATGACAAATAACTGTTTAAGACCCTGCTTTCAATTCTGTTGGGTATATACCCAGAAATGGAATTGCTGGATCGTATGGTAATTCTATTTTTATTTTCAAGGAACTGCTGTACTGTTTTCCCCAGAGGCCGTACCATTTTAGATTCCCACCAACAGTGCACACATATTCCAATTTCTCCACATCCTCGCCAACACTTGTGATTTTCTGTTCTTCTCAAATGACCTTTTAGGTCTAAACTTCTAAGGGGTATAAGACCTGACAGCTCAACTGCTTCAAAACCTTCTCCCTATTGATGTGTGAAATGCACCTCTCCCCCTCCACACATCCTCCACAGGGAGCCCAAGGGATCTCAGAACTGGGAAGTCAGATGGGGCCACGTTCTCCTCAGACAGGCCCTGGCTCTCCATCACCCTTGAGATCAAATCCAAGCTCCCACCAGCCCACCACGTCCTCAGTGCCAGCACTCCAGCCTGCCTCCACTCACCTTGGCTTTCCTTATAGCCCTCACATACTCATCTTTTTGTTCAGAGCTGTTTTCTCTGGCTAAAATGCTTGCTCCAATCCCTGCCTTCCCACACCAGCCCTACCTGCGCAAAACAAACAAACAACAACAACAAAAAAAAACTCCACCGGAACCTTGTTGCCTCCTATTTATCCACTGGGTCTCAATTTGGACATCACTGCTTCTCGGAAGCCTCTGTGACGCCCCTAGATGAGGCTGGATAGTCCCGCTCTGTCCCATCCCTCCCTTTCTTCTGGTTACTCAAGTCACTCTGCTGAAGTGTCTGCAATAAAGTGCGAGGTCTTAGGGCAGAACTTGTCTTCTCCCCAGTCTTACCATGGTGCCTAGCCCATTACTCAGCCAGCATCTCACATGTCAACCCCTATCTGTTTGTCGAATGAATGAATTAGGCTAACATGCAATCTGCCCTTGCTTCCAGGGAAGGAATCCTCCTGCCTGACTCCCACTCTGCACTCTCTGAAGAAGGATCTTCCTACCCTCTTCATTCCCCTACTCCCTAGAGACAGGAAACTTCCTCCCTCCTAGGTCAACCTCTGACTGGAAGAAAGTCCTTCCTCATCTGAGGAATTTGTAGGTGGCCATATCCCTTCTCCAGTGAGGAAACTGACTAGCAGTAGAAGCAACTGAAGCCTGCACGCAGGGACAGGCAGAGATACCAGGGGCGGCAAAGAGGCCCAAGGCTGCCTAAGTCCTGGTTCCAGTTGTCTCAGAGACCATGATCCAGCTGTCATTTCTACAGTTTGGTCCTTAAGGGAAGAAATTCCCCTCTGTCTAAACTACTTTTGGTTGGGCTTCTGTCACTTGCAACCAAGAGTTCTGATGAATACTATTTCTAAAGGTTTGACAATTTTATAGGTAATTGATCAAATGGTAGTGGTAATTAGAAGTTTTACTAAAAAGTGCATGTTGGCCAGGCGTGGTGGCTCACACCTGTAATCCTAGTACTCTGGGAGGCACAGGTGGGATGATTACTCGAGGTCAGGAGTTTGAGACCAGCCTGAGCAAGAGTGAGACCCCGTCTCTACTAAAAATAGAAAGAAATTATCTGGACAACTAAAAATATATGTATAGAAAAAATTAGCCAGGCATGGTGGCACATGCCTGTAGTCCCAGCTACTCAGGAGGCTGAGGCAGTCCAGGAGTTTGAGGTTGCTGTGAGCTAGGCTGACTCCATGGCACTCTAGCCAGGGCAACAGAGCCAGACTCTGTCACAAAAAAAAAAAAAAAAAAAAAGAAGTTAATTTTCAATTAATATTTCCAGTAATGATTTTATCTCTTGTACACTAAAATTCCTTTTACTTATATAAGAGACTGGTTTCTATTACAAATTACTTTATTATGAGGAAAGTTATCCTAACCTGATTATGTAATTTAAGGGGAAATTATGAAAAAATCATTTTACTAATAAATTTTATTCATAAATTTTATATTTTGCCTTTAAATTATTAAATCATTTTCCTATCCACATTTTTTTCTTGTATTAGTGCATAGTGTTCTTTTTAACATTATAATTGTGAGACTCAGTTTGGTCTTATTACTTACTGATCATGAATAAATTAATCTAATTCTTCTGATTAGTTTCTTGTTCCCATAAAAACTAGGAATAACGGAACCCAAGAAGCAGTTCTAAAAATGTTTTTATCAAGCAAACGTTGATTTCCACAAATGTTCCTATTTGAGATGATATAATACCTCTTTTCACACTATCAAGTATGGTATGGTAAACTACTACACCAATATTATATAAGGGTTCAAAATGCCATCAAGAGAACAGTCCCCATTGAGAGTTGTTTTAACTTTCCACTGAAACATAGAAACAAATGAACATTCACAACACTAAAAACTGGGATTGGGTGTATTACCTACATCAGACTATAGAAAGAATCTGTCCAAATTGGAAGGAATAATGTGCTGGCCTGAGGAAAACTTAGTAGGCAGGCCTCAACTCTCACATGAAATGAAGGACATTTGGAAAATGGCACAAGATATTAGAACCCCCTAACTCCACCCCATTTGTCACTGGTCACAAAGAACGAGGATGTTCACCCATTAGAAAATCAGGCAGTTAATTCTCCCTGTTCTTTCCACCCCAGCTTTTATATGCATGTGTACACACACACACAAACACACACACCTGTATTCCAGTGAGGATAGGAGTCGAGAGACAGATGCCCCACCACTTGTCCTTGGGAGGGGAGACAGTTCTTCAGCACCCTTTATGCATTCTTGCAAAGGTCCCCAGTGGAATACAGCCCCAGTTGTCCACAGCTGTAATGAGCTCAATAACACTTTGACTTTCTCTGCTTCACACTCTCTCACTCCAGCTTCCTGGAATTAACTACCTGCATCTGAGTCCTTATCACAGACCTTGCACAGAAACCCAAACTAAGACAAATTCCCTACTTCCTACTTTGGCCTCTTCCTACTTTTAGTCACCCTCTGAGACTTAGCTCAATGTCACCTCCTTGGAACAGTTTTACCTGATTGCCCCACCTGATCGAACACCTCTTCGTTACAATATTATAATTGTTTATTAACTGGAGTCTCCCCCACCATTAGACTGTAGTCCCCTGGAGTCTCAGGACACTTTCCTATTGCATTGCTACGCTAGTGCCTGGTACATTGTAGGCTCCTAATAAACTCATGTTAAATAGGTGATTGAAATGAATGAAGAAAAGAATAAAAGGAAATAAAAGTGAAGGAAAAAAAAAAAAGACAGACTTTCCTTGCTAACATAAATTAGGAGTCTGCGCCTGATCATCCCAAATTTAGCTCCTCATAACCAAAGTGTATTTCCTATTTTTGGCTTACATACTCATCCCATAAAAATAGCTCTGAAAAGAGCTTCCATATCTTAATTCCTGAATGAAATGTAAAGAACTTGGTAAAATGAAGATATCTGAGATTGTTTCGGAAGTATCAGAAAAATAAGACTCTCTTCTTAGCTAAATCTAACGCAAGATCATTCGGAAATTCCCCTTGATAGATAATCTCAGGAACAAAAAAAGAAGTCAGAGGCTTATACTTGGAAAGTTATTCTTACCTACAACAGGAATAGTAGCAAATTCTGGAAGAGTGGGACAAAGCATAGGCCAAATGCTAAATGAACCCTGTGCTGTGCCAGGTAGGAGACACAGACAAATGTGGGCCCACCAGCCTGGCCCCCCCAGCGCCGACGGGGAAAGGGCTCGTGAACGCAACACAGCTTCAGCTGCCGTGGTGGCTAAAACCAGTGGAGTGGGACAGGCGGAAATCACTAATTGAACGGCACTTTCAAAAAATAAAAAATCTTTATCCCCTTAATTTAGGGAAAGGGAGGGTAAGGAGTAAATCCAGTTTTGCCTGGAATAGTCAAGCGAGCTCACTGAATAATCAGCTGCGAGAAGGACAGCTGACTTTTTGTCTTACTGATCTTACTGATGTAGAAACTCCTAAATCAGGAAAACAAAGGAGGGTGTAGTATGTGGTCAACTATAAATCTTCAAAATCAATATTTTATAAACTGCAAGTTGTGACCTATTAGCGGGGCATAAAATCAATCTATGAATCTTGGCCATTGTTTAAAAAGGAAAATAGAATGGAATAGGTTAGGGTAGAAAATGACCAGGATGCTCACATTTTTGTGGGCACAATATAAAATGTTTTCTTAACTGTGGGTTGTGGTTAAAAACGTTTGAAAGTTCCTGCTCTGGGCCGGTGCTTCTCCTAAATGGGGTCCAGGTCTCCCCACATCAAAATCATGTCTCAGATAAATATGTGGCTTCCTGGCCCCACCCCAGGGATTCTGATTTTATAGATCTGGGGACCCAGGAATATGCACTTTAGAACTGCAGATGATCCTGACTTGTGCTACGTTTGAGGCACAGACAATAGCACCTATAGAGTCGCAACGAAGAGAGGTAAAGAATTGCTTGTTGTTTCACTTGCTAGCATTGCAGAGAGCTTTTCCAAGATTGCATTTCGAGAAAGACCTTAATTCTCGATGAGAAGCAATGTAGCACAGTGGTTAAGAGGGTTTCAGTGAAGTGAGACAGACTCAAGTTCTTATCCCAGTTTGCTGTTTATTAGCTGTAAGATCTTGGGAATCTCATTTACTTTGCACAAGTGGGATTAATAACTGTGCCTACTGCACAGAAGTAAAAGAATTAAATGAGATAAAGCAACTAGTGCATAGTAACACAGGAAATATTAGCCATTATCAATAAGAATCCACCAACATTTTAAGAAAAATGCTACTCAATTTGACAAACATTAGTTGAGTGTGCAAAGAACTGTGTTAAGTGCTCTTGGAAATGCAAAGAGGAAAAACAGTCCCTAATTTCATGGAGTTTATAACCTGATGTGGTCATAGATTTTACAGCAGGAAAACTTACAGATTACTCAGCCTACCCCTGATTTAGCAGATGAGGAAACTGAGATGAGAATCTAAGTAAGTTACCCAGAGTCATGCAAATAGTTAGTGGCGGAATCAGAAATGGAACCCAGGAACCCGAACGCAGGCCAGTGCCCTTCCACCAGAGTGTATCTCAGTTTCTGGGTGAGAGAAACCCAGTCCTGACAGTGGTGTGCTGGTAAATATTAACAACCAGCTCTTTGTTGGGAAGATATTTGTATATATATTTATTTGTATGTAAGTTTATTCTGAACTTTATTGATATAAAGGATCTGCAGCACACAGTTTACAAATGATAACAAAATATACAATATACTTTATTATAAATTCCATATGACCCACTGATTATCACAGACTAGTGATAAGCTGATTTTTGATTTGTTGATTTTTGCTTAATTCTTGTATCTATAGCTAGCTTATGGTTGCAATTAAACTATAATTTAACAAATGGAGGTGTATCTCAATCCACTAACTTTTTAAAAATTGTGGTAAAATACACATAACATAAAATTTACCATCTTAACCATTTTTAAGCATACGGTTCCATAGTGTTAAGTGTATTTGCATTGTTGTGCAACCAATCTCCAGAACTTTTTTGTCTTGCAAAACCAAAACAATCAAAACTCTATACCCATTAAATGACAACACCCCATTCTCTCCTCCCCTCAGCCCCTAGGAATTACCCCACTCTACTTTATGTTTCCATGAATTTCACTATTCTGAATATTTCATGTAAGTGAAATAGACTATTTGACTTTTGGTGATTGGCTTATTTCACTTAGTATAAGGTTCTTGAGATTCATCCATGTTGTAGCATGTCCCAATATTTCCTTCCTTTTTAAGGCTAGATAATATTCCACTGTATGTATATCTATTTGTTTATCTCTTCACCTGTTGATGGACATTTGGGTTGCTTCTATCTCTTGGCTATTGTGAATAATGCTGCTATCAACATGGGTGTACAAATATCTCTTTAAGACTGTGCTTTCAATTCTTTTGGCTATATTCCCAAAAGTGAGATTGTAGGATCATATGGTAGTTCTATTTTTTAATTTTTTGAGTAGTTACCATACTGCTTTTTATAGCAGTTGTACCATTTTACATTCCCACCAATAGTGCACAAGGGTTCCAATTTCTCCACATCCTCACATCCTTGACACTTATTTTCTACTTTTTTGATAGTACCAATTCTAATGGCGAGGTAATCCACTAACTTTTTACCCAATATAGTTGGTGTCATTAAGTTTGACATATGATCTACCATTAAGATATTTCTCACCATTGTACAGATTGCATTCAAGAAACTAAAACCTCTTTTGACTTCAGCACACTTACGGTCAAACATAATCATCAATAATGTGAGTGATTGCTGAATCGGGTAATGGTTTTCTAATACTGATAAAAAATTTCCTCAGTTTTTATTCACAATGTAACAGCTACTAACAAAATGTGCTTTTAAGTTTAATTTGCATTTTTAACACTTTATTCATCTGTTTTAAGTCTAGATGAAGGGTAAGGAAACTTTTCCTATAATGGACCAAACAGTAAATATTTTAGGCTTTGTGGGTCATAACGTCTGTCAAAACTACTCAACACTGCCAATGTACCATGAAAGCAGTCATAGACAACACATAAATGAATGGACATGGATGTGTTCCAATGCAACTTTATTTATAACAACAGATGGCAAGCAGGCTCTGGTTTTCTGAATCCTGGTCTAGATAATTAACAAAACAATGAATCAAGCCCTGCTGCTTGCCAATTTCCCTTGTGTAAATACTCCCACCATCATTGACCGTAAGTTACAATTTGATGCTACTGAAAGCATAGTCAGAAAGAAATTGCATAGTAGCATGCCATTTATAGCATCCTCGCCATAGATACAAATATACATAAATAATCTCAATGACACAGATAGTAGTAAAATGTAGTTTAATTAGGAAGTGATAAATGGTAAATATTTATTACTTTTGTTTTTAATATATTTAACTTTAAGTTAATATAATTTGAATTTTATTAATGGCTATAATTAAAAACAGGCTCACAAATCTGATCATTTGACAATGGGCTCTTACAATAGGCCAGTTTGGGCACCCCAGTGGTTCCAGATTCCGGTCTCCTGCCAATCCCCTCAGATACCTGAGAACCAATCCAACCCTTGCCTCCTTTCAAACTTCAAGAAAATAGTCTGTTCTGAAAGAGATCAAAAGCCTGGTTTCTGGGTGTGTATCCTGCTTCCCCATAACTTAATTTCTATAAAAGCACTTCCTCTTCCAGTTATTATTTAGGCAGTCTGGCCCTAAGGTAATTAAAATTCTGACCAAACCTGTACTGTCTTAGAACTTACAGAACTAAACAATTGCTCATGTGTTTGCATAGTGAGTCACATTTGGTCTAAAAGAATTTGTATACTCTTTAGAAGTTTTGAAAATTATAGCCTTTCCCAGTCTGGGAACCAATAACGTTGGGTAGACAGGAAGATGGTATAAGATAGTATGTGTGCGAAGCTCAGGGGATCTATATTTTAACTTAGCCTTAGCATGCACGATGTAATCTTGAACAATTGATTTCACTTGTTTGTTTAAGTCTCTATTTTCTCCATCCTAAAAACTAAGGGTGGTAATAATGCTTGGTCTTCTTAAAGTTTGTGAGGGCTAATATTGCTCAAGTGATTTGAGAACATTGGCTAATAGGGTGTTGGAAATGTAGGTCATCATTTATCATCTGGACATGAATGTGAGGCATTAAAGATTGTAATTCCACGAACCTGACAAAAACACTTTAAGCTTTGAAAAATGGACTTAGATTGTTAAGGCAAATTGAAACTACCAGCTGAAATTAGCTTTTCAATTTTTACCTGCATTTCCTTTAGCCATATTCTCCCTATGCTATAAGTGATTGAGAGATGATGGCTTAATTTATTCAGGCATGTTTTCCTTCGTGTTTTCTTGGATCTAGAATAGACAATCTGTGGTATCAATGCCACTATTTCCATGTGTTTCCTTTCTGTGCCCTTCTTTTCTTACTCTATACTTCCCTTCTCTTTTTTCTTTTATTTTCCTTTACTCTTCCTTGCCAGAGTATATGTACACCCAATAGTTCAGCCTGGTGTGACCCTTAAATCAGTTTGAGGCATGAAGTTGCACAATAGTGTGTGGTTATGTATAAAATACCATAATTTAGAGTATAAATTATGGTATTTTGAATCCTGGTCTAGATAATTAACAAAACAATGAATTATTATACTGTACTATACAGTATTTATACTGTAAATTATGGTATTTTACAGTATAAATGTATGGTATTTTACAGTATTTTACAGTATTTTAAATATGGTTCTCTTTTAAGTTAAGAGGCAACTTGGATTCTATGATCAGTGAATCCATATTTATCAAGCCATTATACTACATCATCCTTTTTATGTTTCCAGGTTATTTCTAGGTTCTAGCTCCCACCTTGCTATGGATGCACACTACCAAAATGCAGCCCTCCTAACACTGATATGTCTCTTTAATCACAGAACATGGGGGAGGACACAGAATATGGGTGCAGGAGTTCACTCTGGTAAACCATAGGCTTTGCATGATAAATCTCATTCAGTGTATTCTGTAGAGGCCAGTTTGGTTCATGCTTTAGTCTCATGAGAATGCCAGCCTACTTAGGCCTCCTTCTAGACCTCTCTCCCTGTTATGAAGACCCAGTGTGAAATCTGTATGCTTAATGTGCTAGATCTAATTATTCTTTACTAACATTGTATGTAAAGGTAAATTTGGAAAGCTGCGTCAATTTTGGAAACAGATTTCATTTTTTAATAGAATACCATATCTATATTGCAAAGCTGTTGTTTATGGATATTTTGTTGAGGAGAGTAGCTGTGAAAGGGTTATCCAGTTTGAGCTTTTATTTGCCTTTCTTATATGTATATAGATTTGAAAGAGAAAATGCTTGCTTTTATATCTGCTAAGATTAGTCACAAGTAATTGTGGTTAGCTTTGCTGAAATTTCTCATCCTAATGATGCAAACAAAAAATCACAAAGCACAGAGCTTTAGGTTTCAGAGGTGACTCACAAAGTCTAGCAATCCATCTTGGAAGTCTTAGCAGGCCTATTTTTGGGCTGTTCTCCACACATGGCAAGGCTAAAGAATCCCAGGTGTTCTTGCTGAGAGCACAGTGAGAGCGTGAGGAGTGCCCCGAGAAGCAAGAACATGCTCATTAAAGCACGTTTCTGGTGGGAGATGACTCCGACAGGCAGGTCTGTGTTTCTCCTTGTGGTGACCCCTTTCCTTGTTAGCGAGGGGGTCTGATGTCCAAATGTATCTGAGTTTAATGAGTCCCAGTTCACTGGGGACCCAGAGAGGATGAAAAGTGCTTTCTTGGGGAACCAAGAACAGCACATTATTTATTTCGTTAATACAACACTGTTTAAATAATGTAAAAGTTTTCTTTTGTGAGCCTCTTTCCATGCCTTGGAAGTATGAAATGGCATATGTGGATATAGGAAACCTAAGGCTATGGCATAAATGGACTGATCAAATTGGCTGGATTAATGGTTCTCTTATGATAAAAATCCCTAAACTCTTTAAAAATGATTTAATAATATTAGCAGACATTCATTTCTCTATCTCAAATGAAGATGGAATAAAATTAGAGAAACTCTTCTCATAGGTCTGCAGATGTAGGATGGTTAATCAGGTGAAAAGATCTTTAAATAATAGATCAGGGAATTAGGCCACCAAATTCATTGTTTTAATCTGTCAGAAACTTATTAACAGAAAGCATACATTGTCCTACAGGGCATATTTCAAGGAAATGGCAAATAAATGTGTATCTTGGCAAAACCTTAAGTGAATAATTGAATATAACAAAATTGTGAACAGCAAACTGGCAACCTATATATGGCCAGAGAATAGAATTTTATACAAAATATAGAGAGTGTGATGTCTGTACAAGAAAATGCATGACAACTACACAGTGCCAAAGCCCTCAAGAAACACCAAAGGTGAACCATAAGATAAGCATTAACTTGGCATTAAGTGTCATGAAAAAAGATTTTTTTCCTTTGGCATGATATTTTGAAAGATTTTTCCATCACTTAAAAGTAACAGTGTTTTTTTTTTTCTGCCAGTGTTCTAGAAATAAATTCGGAAAGTAGTTAAGGTGTATAAAAAGCTTTCTACTATTATTAGCATAAAAAACAACTGCAAAGGAAAACATTGTGTTTTCCAAAACAATGTGGTAAATGCTCTCTTTATAGAACCAATTACATCAACTGCGTCATGATATAAGTTTGTTTCCTCCTGTTCAAATGAAAATTCATAATTTTTGGAATTTTAATTTAAGAACTTTAACTTCCTATTATGCTATGAATTGTGCAACTCTGGTCAAGTTCGTTAATTTTTCTTTGCTTTGGTTTCCCAACAGAAAAATGAGGATCATGATCTAGTTCTACCTCTTTATCATACTTTATGGGGTTAAGTTAAACTGAGCACAAGGAAACTATTTTCATATGATATAATAAAGGTATCATATAAAGCTATTAATACTCTTGCAAATTTTTAATTATTACAACTGAAAAAAACAGCATAATTTTCCAAATAGATGAAATGTAAGTATATGATTTAAGTCATCACTGAGTTTATCAGGTGGGCAGGGAAAGAAACTGATACAACAGATATTATTTGTTGACCACTTTCTATATGCCAAGCACTTTACATGCATGATTCCACTTAACCGCCATTACACTTTAAGAGAAATACTACTATGAGATCTACTTTATAAATGGGAAAATTAGGACTCACATAAGCCATGTACCTTGCCTAAGTTTATGAAACACAGGAAGTGGGAAGAGACCAAGATTTGAACCTAGTCCTGTTTAATTCCATAGCCCAAGTTTTTAGTCACACTACTCTTGTGACTGCCTCTCCAAACTCTGGCTTGCTATTTACACAACCCAAGACTTCGAAATACTACATAAAGTCCTGTCTCAAAATATAAATGGTATGCACAATTTTTAAAACCTTGTTCCATTCAAAACTTCCCACTGAAATGCATGCCCTTTTGTTATTCACATGAAAATAGAAGAAAATTTAGAAGAATCCTGTCATGAGCTAGTAGGTGGGAGATATGGCAACATTATGTCTCCTGCTTGGGTAATTGTGTGTGTCTAATAAGAAAATGCATTTTCTTTGGAGATGACCAAATGTTTCAATACATGAAAGCTTCAAACAAAACATTTAAGCAAATATTTATTTGCCACTTCCATAAAAAAAATGTAACCATACATTATTTAGAAGTTTTTTTCATTTATAGAATTTTATTAGATATTTTCTCACCTCTTCCATGTAAAAAAAATGTTATCATGGTCCAGAAAAATGACATAGATGCATAAGGATTAGGAATAATCTGTGTGGAATAAGTGAAAGAAATAAGCTACTCACTGACCTCATTAGTACTTGGTATATTTTTTTATCTGACTAAATATTTTAATTTTGATAATTTTTTGTAAGTTATTTTTGAGGGAACTGTATAAATTAGGTTAATTTTTAGAAAAATTAAAACAAATATATGCTAAATGTAGGGAAGAATAATAAATAGTGGTCATTTTTAAATACTGATTTTCTTAAAGGAAGAATGCATATTTGTGCTTATTGAATATAGTTAAAAAAAGAAATTTTAAAAGTTGTAATAGTATAAATTGCTATGGCTTTCAGCTAAGAAAAAAACAATAATTTTTTTCCAAAAATACATTACACTTAAATGTTTGAGCCTCCAACACATGGTAGCTCAGTTTTGTTTTTCTGAAACATGCATTTTTTCTTAATGATATATATTATAAACAATAAATGTCACAGTGGGTTCAACTCACTTTTGAGAGTCCTAGCAGAGTACAAAATGGAGAGCTACTCAAACACCAGGAAAGAAACCAAATTATTCAGAAACACCCACCTTATGTAAAAACTTCATCCAAGTGAGGATTTTTGTGTAATGTAAATAAACTGCTTTTACTAAAAGTAGACATTTACCATTGTTATTAACACTTTATCCCCAGGAGATACAATTTTTCCAATGCTAAGCAGTAACACAAAAATGCCCAATAACTGTTCTCCCTAGAAAAAAACTGCTGTATTCAATTTGTATTTATTCTATTATTTTGCAAAAACACTGGAACATAAAGAAAAAAATACGCTATATAAAGTTTCATTCTACATAAAAGTAGGCTTCAGAAAGAGCTGTTTTCCAGCCTGCCAGATGTTTTCCTCCTTTATTGTAAATTAACAGTAGTGATATCTCAAGGATATTGAAGAATTCACAAATGTATTAAGTCTCCTCCTGCCTTGTCTGTAAGCATTTTATTCATTTGCAAAAAGAAAAAATGTACTAAAGTTTGTACTTGGCATCTTCTAACTGAAATACTGCCTTAAAAGATACAGAAGTTGTTTTCCATTATTCTAATTTCTGGTACTCTATTCTACCTCAACCTGCAACTGACAACCAAAGAAAATGAAAACATTCACTTTTATTTGCTTTCATCAGAAAATATCCCTCAAAATGAATTTGTTAATGTTAAATTAGTCCTATGATTTTCCAGTTCTTTTTAAGTAACTCCTGAAAGAGTTATCCAAGATAAAGAGAAGTGTTGACAGAGTCTTGTGGTGCAAGAGGGAGCCATCCAGGCAGATCTCACATCCCCAGCGTTGCGTGGTGGTTCCGGAGTAGGAGGAAAATGTGATGCTCACGTGCACACACACATTCATGTGCACAGGAGAACTTGCACAAAAGGACAAGCATTCACAGAAGATGCCATCAAGCAGATTTCCCCTAGTGCTATTTGAAATTGTTTTAAAAGATACTGTGCCACATCAAAATGTGGCTAAATCAGACGTGGTCAGAAGAGAAGCAGAAAGAGAAGCCAGTGTCTTTCCTGGAAGAAGTCCAGTGTTGGAAGCCTATTGCAGCTGAGTCTCAGGTTCTCTTGAACACTCATACCTAGAGTGTTTGTCCCTTAACCCTTTGGAGTCTACTACTCTTTCTTGAAATGTGGCTTATAGTAGTCCCAAACCTTCACATTTGTTTTACACAGCATCTGCTGGATTGCACTTCTAAATACTATATAGTCACCTGGGCAGGAGCCAGTAGTGTGAGTTATTGTTAGAGTTATTAAAAGCTCGGAAAATCAGTAGACAAAGAAGAAGTCAGTAGTATCATACTCAATACAATCTTTATCCCTTGATCAATACATGAAAACTGAAAGATAATTTAAAATTAAATCTAGGGCAAAACTCCACACCTTCATAAAAGAAATTCAAACTTCTGACAAATAAAACACATGCACCATTTCAATATCCCTAATTGCTTTTCTCTTACTCTGGCTTACTCTAGGAGGTTTTGAAGCGATCTTAATTATTACTGCTGTTTTATGCATTTTAATTAATGTTTTAAGTTTTGTACTTTTATCTTGAAGGCAATTTTATAAAGGAAACAATTTCGAACCAATAAAAAGTGTTACCCCAGCAGTTCTTCAGCTTAGCCAGCTGCACAGGTGTAATCGGGCATTTGGCATAGTGCCATTTACCCTCCAGCGTTCTGAGGGCTTTCGTTATGACGTGTAGTCAGGACAAACATCTTCATGGATGCAGATGACTGAAGTCCTTTGGCTGAAGACCATCTTCTCATATCTGTATAGCACCAGTCACCAAAAGCTGGCTTAAGTCTCCCTGGCATACAAAGCCGCAGACTATAAAAGGGAGGGTGAGCAGGGGCCAGACTGACAGCTGAGTGCGGGGCCGTTTTGGATAATTCCTGGCATAAAGTGGACACTCATTAAATGTTCATCTTAGGTTAAATCAGCTTGCTATGGGGAGAAGAGGAGGAGAATTAGGTGGAGAGCTGGGGTTACAATGCTGAGTACTGAAGTATTAAATGTACTGTCATTGTTTGATGAACACTCAGCTGTGTCTCTGACACCACGTAACTTAGATCATAACATCCTCTGTGTACATTGTGTGTGGCTCATTGTATAAGTGCATTTCTGTTTTTTCTTTCTTTAAAGTTTATTTTTAATTACTTTTATTTTCTAATTAGGGAATTTTTTCTACCGTAGAAACTGTGACCTACATGCTAATGAGGGAACGACAAAATCTGAGAATTTAAAGTGAAACGAAAATCTCTTCAAGCCAGTAACTGACTTACCCAAGCTTGGCATCCTTGTAGCTTATGATAAAGGTATCACTTCCAGTTAAGATTTGTGGTCCTCATTGCTGACCTCAGACTTGATCTTTAAAGAACTTGAAATATGACAAATGGACTCTGACAGAAATATATTTAATGACTAGTTTGCTGACAACCACAGGTAAGGCAGAAAAAACTGCCAGTACTCAAAAAAAAACTAATTTGTACCTGGCTCTCCCCGCTCAGGAGCTGCCTGAAGGGTTCCGTTCCCACTTACCCCAAGGAGCCCCGCAGGATGCCCCCAGCGCCCACGCCTGGGGACCCTGTACCGTCTATCTGAGGCCAACCAACGGGCCAGAAGAGTCTGCTCCTCTCACTCGTTAAAATGCACTGTTTGTAACTGTTGAGATAAATATTTACTTCCCCTAACCTTTACTTGTGTTAGATGATTTTACCCAAGGGATGGGGAAAAAATCTGCTTTGCAGAAATATCCTGACGTTTTCTGTTAAATGCCCAAAGTTCACTATTTTGGAAGGAAAAGAAAAAGAAACAGACAAACAAACAAACAACACTTCTACATAATGAACATCTAATCTGTCACTAGGTACAGGATTAGTTCTGCTTAGATTTCTCCCTTTCCCACTCCAGAGTGTTTATGAAAGGCCAGTAAGTAACTAGCCTGAATGTCTGCAAAACAGTATCAAACACAGATCCAGCCTGTCTTTCAAGACATGAGCTTCTGTGAAACTCCAAACACAGTATTAATTAGTTGTTAAGAGTAATTAATGAAAATGACTACATTTAAGTATCTTCAAAGACTTGGAAAAAGACCCATTCCAAGTTTCCTTACAAACACAAATCCAAAATATGAACTTGTATTTTATGTTTGATGTGTGCAGTCGACTCTAGTTTAAACTTGTTTCAGAATGACAGAGCTACGGAGTAAGTGCACAAAAGAAAAATACTTTGGAAAATGTAACTGAGTTAAAATCTCATACATTTTTGCAGTTGTGAATTGTTTAGCATTGAACGATAGTCTTTCCTCATCACAGCATTTCACGACCAACTTACATGTGATTAAGTCGATCAGTCTTCCGAATGCATTTTCTTATTTTATAACAGAAGCGATTCATTTTTCTCTTCCTCTAAAACCTTGTTATTCAAAGTGTAGTCTCTGGACCAACGGCTTTGGAATTGAGCTTGTTAGAAATGCAGAACTCAAGCTCCATCCCAGACCTTATCAATCAGAAACTGCATTTTAACAAGTACTCTGGATGATTCGAGTGCACGCTATAGCTCGAGAAGCACTGTCCTAAAATACTACACATATTTCTTATAAAGAAGAGGTGGGTTTTTAATTTTTAGAACTAATTATTAAAGTAAAGCCAAAAATGTTTTTGCAAATTTTTAAATTTTTCACATTTAAATCTTCAATATAATGAGTGTAACAGACTTTTAACGTGACTCTAATTAATTTTTTCTAGAAGTCTCCCCATCTAGTTGGAGGTTCATTGTAATAGTCCCGATGTGTAATAAATCCCAAGTTACAAACAAAAGAATAATTCTTGGTGACAACTATAACAGCAACAGCTAGTTTTGTCAGATATAATGTTTTAAATGGGCCAGGTTTATTATTTTGCCCGCATGTATCAAATGCTCTGTGTCTTGTATGCAGTATATTCTAAACTTGTGATAACAAAATTATGTCGCAAATCCTCCAGCAAAATTATAAAAAGCTTTGTTCAGAACAAGAGTAACCTCTACTGGAATATGACTGTCTTTTTGGAAATCCAAAACAAAAATTGAGAATCTGCTCCGTTGTCACAGAGGAAGAGCAACTGCTCTCTTTACTCTGAGATAATCTGCCTTCATTTTCGGAAAAAAACTAAAATTCCTAATGAATAATATGCTTGTATTCTGAAGAACACATTATCTAGATGATAATATAGAGCTATGATGTAACCTTTTACTGTCAAATCATGAAATCAGATTTGTGCCGATAACATATTTTCTATTTAAATTTAAATATTTTAATGCATAATCTTCAATCCTTAAGCAATAAATTGGTTTCAGCAAAGAAAGCCTTAAAGAATAATAGTGATCTGCAGGTACAGAAATTATGTTGACCTATTTCTTTTTCCCATTTTTTAAAATTTCCCAAATGTGTAACAATGAAGAATTTATTATTTTGTAATTTTAAAAACTTATTTTTTAGAAAGAACAAAAAATTGCTTTTCCTCTTGGTAAAGTACAAAATAATTCCATATTAAAATAGAACGAACATCTCCAATAAGGGTTCTTCTTGTATCCATACTGTCCATAATATCAAATCTTTTGATTCTAGAAATGCTTAAATGAGTTAGTTAATCAGAGGAAAACTACCTCATGCAATCAAAATTGTTAACCAGCAGTGGTATAATATGCAAAATAGTCTGTCCCTCTTTTTGACTTTGTAAACTATATGTTCTTATTGACAGGATGGAGAAAATTCAAAAGCAGAGAAGTGTAACCATGAGAAAGTATACAATACATGTGAAAAAAAAAGATGCTCTTTAAACAAGAAAGCATACTTTTGATTACAATTCTCTCTACTCAAAAACCTTCAACCACTTACTGTCTCTGACTGAATAAATTCTAGACTCTTAAGCATGACTACAAAGCTTTCCACAATCTTGTCCCAAATCTTACCAGTTATGTCCCACTTCTTGTCATCCTCTCTTTACTCCAACCAAACCAAACCATTTGCTATTGCCCCAATATAACCTCAGTTTTTCCATCCCACATTTCTGTTCACACTATTTCTATGGATTGGGATAATCTCTTTGTAACATCACTCACCCTGCCCCATCCCTCACCATGACCCCAAACTACCTAGAAAAATCCTGCTCTGTCAGTTAGAGTGATTACAGTTTCTTATAACAGGATACTTAACTAACTATGCCTTAAACAATACAGACATTTATTGCCTTACATAACAGAAGTCTGAGATAGAAGGAGCCCAGGTGCTTTTCATCATTCTATTTAACCATCTTTAGCATGTTGACCATTGTCTTCAGGCTTGTTTCCTTACAGTTACAAGACAGCTGCCACTGCACCAGGGATCACATTCTCACACATCTATATCAAAAGGCAAGGGGAGGAAAGTTTCTTTCACATACCTTTTTTATCAGAGAAGAAAAACATTTTCCAGCATGCCCTTGGCAGACCTCTGCTAAGGTGCCATTTGAAGGAAACCATCCACACCCATTCTCTAGCTTCAAAGGAGGTGTGAAATGTAAGCGTCTAGCATTTTTAGCCTCTAAAGTGGATAGCATCTATACTATCCAGAGGAGGATAGGGATAGGGTGGGAATAGATGATATGTAGGCAACCAACAGTTGTCTCTAGTACTCGAGTCCTCCAAAGCCCAAATCCAATGACATTGACTTTATAAAGTCTTCTCTGAGTCATCCAGGTAAAAATAATCTCTCCTTTGGGCTTGCACAACCCTGTACCTTTTCTACTGACATTTTGCTTTGTAGCATAGCTATCTGTATATCTGGCCAAGTTCTATAAGAATGCATCAACTCTGTCTTATTTATCTGTATGATCTGGCACAGTCCTTGACCCTTAGAAAGTCTAGAATAAATATTTCCTGAACTTAAAACCTCAATAATTTGAACCATAGTTAGATGATTCATTTTCCCTATAGGGAAAAAAGACACACAGCCCAAAAGGAAACTTAGGGCTGTCACCATATTTGCAATTAATAGATATTTTGCTTTTCAATATGCAAACTACATGGTTAAGAATCAAAAACAAAATTAAAAATATAAAGAAGCTGAGATTATCCCCTCTACTCCTCTCTCTCTCTCACTAACTCACACACACACACACTAACACACACACACACACACACACACACACACAAAAGGCATCCTGGAAAGATTGGTCCACTTGATACTGGAGGATGAAGTGAGGCTCCCAAGAGATTATCCTCCAGGGATTCCACACTAAGCCAATTTAAAACCAAAAGGATTAGGGCTGCCTACTAGGTACAGAGGAGCAATAAGCTAGAAATAGCCTGATTTCCCAAGAATTTTATAGAGCAAAGCTGCCATATCACTTCTTGACTTCAAATCCCCTCTCTTTACATGAGAGAAATAAATTTACCTCAACTCTGGGTTTTCTGCCACACACTGTTGGACCTGATCCAAATTCATGCACTGGATAGTCTCTGGAGTCGATGGCACTCCTATGTAGACTATGGAGTCTCCAGAAGCCATTGCCAGTAAGAAAGTCCTCTTGAGTAAAGCTTCAATCCAGCTTGGAACTCAACTCAACTAGAGGATGGGCCAAAACTAGTCCTATCTTGTCAAGTACCATCAATTCTCTGCACTCAGTTCTGCTGGCAAAATGCTGACTGCATATTGAGTTTCTCAAGCAAAACAAAGGACAGTAACGAATTGTCAAGTATCCTAAACGGTCAACATTACTGATTGTGTTTAGTTAAATGCCACTTTTTTTCCTACCACAGAGTCATAGAATTGAGTCAGGTCTTCTTAATGCCACAGCAACTTACCTCCCACCAAGGGGTAGATGGAAAAATCTGACTCAATGATTGTTTGCCTTTTATTTATATTGCTACGTCTCTTACCAAAGATCTTCAGATGAACACTATGACAACGTGCAGGTGCAAAACAGTCAAGTCTAGGGGAAGAAAAGTTAGATCAATATAAAAATGCATTTTGTACCTTATCCTAAAAATCAAGTTAATTGAAAAAAGTTGTTTCTTTGGACTGAGAGGTAATTTTGCTGATATGACCAATAAAGTCAGTTAAAATAAGCTGATGTGTACATGAAGGTGCAGGTTATTTGAAAAATATCTTGATTGCAGTGCACACTCAGAGACAGTTTATGTAAGTATTAATAGCCGAGGAACCCCTAACGCTGGGCATTGGTGAGGACACAGGGATTAACACTCTGGCAGGCACAGGAGAAGGGCAGGGGTGCTTGTTCTCAGTTTTTCCACCCAGAGGACAACTGTCCAGCCAAGATTAAGCTGCAAAAACATGACAAAGTTTTCTAAACTCTAACAGGAGAACTTCACAGCCATCTGAGTCATATGATAAATGCAGACCTCAGACCTGGTGATTAAGGTCAAAACATTCAAGAAAAGGCTTGAAATGTCTCACTTACCCACATTGGTCTTATACTAATCTTCAAAACTAAGTTGCTCTTTGTGGAAAGTGTTTTTCCAAAAATGGATGCAGCCAATAGTATAAAATTGATCATTTAATGTCACAAAGGAAATTGTTGCACTCATCTAGTCAAAGTAAAATGACATCATTACTTTTAAGAAAAATGTTTCACTTTCAAGCTATTGTAATTTTTTTTCATTTTAGATATGCAAATGGCATTTGTATGGTCCACTTCTCTATACACAATAGCTTATTCAGGGCCTTTTATTACTTTATATCCATTCTTCACATATGTTAAATGCCATCAACATGTAGTGATTTTATTTATAGTGAAACATCAAAACATTTTTAAATACTTTAAAATTAAAATTGAATTATTTAATTTGGGTCACTTAGCCAGTAATCCCATATATTATACTCACAGAAGAGAAATCTGTAATATATTTATTCTTAATTTCTCTATACATGTGTAGCATTGTGCTTACCATGGTAATGCCAGAAGCAGAATAGCACAGTGGTTAAGAAATGGACCCTGACACAGTATTTAAATCCCTGGATTCAAATCTTAGCTCTACCACTTTGAATTTGGGCAGGCTACTTAACCTGCAATGTACCTCAGTTTCCTCATCTATGAAATAGTCCCTACCATATATTCTCATTAAGAGGACAAAATGACCTAATATTTCAAATCAAATATTATGTATGTGGTATAAGGCTATTGTATGTACATAGTATATAGTATGTACTGTATGCATAAAGCAAGCATATATACTATGTAGTATGTAGTATAAAATGTAGTATAAAGGTACATATACAGTATGTAATATAAAGCTCATTTAAGACTAACGTACCTATATGTGACCAACTTACTCTACGGACTATGAGAACGTGATACCACCCAATGTTTAACTTGATCAGCCAGTATTAAATTATTATATTAGGTTGTAGATGTGTTCAAGCAAACTCTGGTGAATTCATTTCTCATTAGAACACCTATAAAGGATGGAAAAGAAAAAGAAGGGATAGACTATGAAACCCTCAGGATGTTAGATGCAGCCAATCTCCTCCATTCATCCATTCAGAGGTCAAAACCAGCTGGCCCTAAGAACTGACCTGCCAAATAGTGGCAGCATCTTTAGACTCAACCAGAGAAGCTTTTTAAAAAAATTGTTTGTTAAAAACTACTATGAAGGATCATCTTACCTTAACTACTTAACCACTTTAGCCACATGTCTCTTGCCTCTCCTGTCATCATTATCAGATTAGTTTTACTAGAGCAAAACGATTTAAAAAAAGATTCTAACTCTATTTTGACGGTTGATCTCTCATATTTTAATGTCCCACCCCTCCCTTTTCCTCTCTCACCCCACATCTGGGTGAACTAATAAGAAATCTGCGGTCACCCTCTCCCCTTGGCATTGCACGGTAGGCAGGAGGAACATGGGGTGAATTAAAACCAAATAAACCTGGGAACCCTCACCCTGGCCCCACCCCCTGACCATAATACAAAGCAGAACCATTCTTCTCTCTTTGCTCAAGCCATTCTAGACCAGCCTGGACGTCTGCCCTGCTCTCTCCAGAAAGTCCCACTATATGAGTAATAAATCTTTTCATACCCTCTTGAGGTGTGTGTGCTCGTGTGTGTTTGTGTTATCTTCAATCTTAAAACCCAAATCAATTTGAAGGTGGGTGTTGATCCTGCCATCCCAGGGCAACCGAAACACAATGGTGGACTAAACAGTATAGTGTAGTTGATGATCACCACCACCTGGGAGTCTTTCTTCTCTTGCTTTTGGCTTGCTCACTGTTTCTAATAACAAACAGGCATGCCTCACCTTAACTACTGAACTACAGCCTTAACTAAATTTCTTATGGTCATAGTGCTCCTTGACCTAAAATAGCCCCTAGTAGGGATGAATGCTTTGGCCCAACAAGTAATAAATAGAAATATAGTAAGTCTTTGGCACTTAAAGTTGGCTTAACAAAATGGGACCCCATGGACCTTTCCCCACAGCTAAAATAGTTAATATAGTCATCCAATATAGATTAAAACAAGGCTTCCAGGAATTAAAATCCAGCATATAAGAACTACAAAAGGAAGGAGCCATCATTCCTGTTGCTTTTATCCGCAATTGCCCAATTTGGCCAATGTTCAAAGCTGATAAAAATAAATGGCATGTAATAGTGGATTATCAAGCCAGGCATGGTGGCTCACGCTTATAATCCTAGCACTCTGGGAGGCTGAGGCGGGTGGATCGCTCAAGGACAGGAGTTTGAGACCAGCCTGAGCAAGAGCAAGACCCTGTCTCTACTAAAAATAGAAAGAAATTAACTGGCCAACTAAAAAAATATACAGAAAAAATTAGCCGAGCATGGTGGCTCATGCCTGTAGTCCCAGCTACTCGAGAGGCTGAGGCAGTAGGATTGCTTGAGCCCAGGAGTTGGAAGTTGCTGTGAGCTAGGCTGATGCCACCGCACTCTAGTCCGGGCAACACAGTGAGACTCTGTCTCAAAAAAAAAAAAAAAAAAAAATAGTGGATTATCACAACGTTAATGCCATGGTACCCCAACTAAGGCTCTCATACCCAATATTACTAAAGTTACTGATTATGCAATCAATAACTGGAAAATACTTTTCTATTATGCATTTGGAAATATGTTCTATTAAGTTTCTATTCCAACAGACTCTCAGCCCCAATTTGCCTTCACGTTCGAAGGGACGCAATACAACTTTCCCTGACTGTCCCTGGGCTACCTCAACAGCCCTCCCGCACAGTCTCCACAGCTAAGGTCTTCCTCACATTCACTTTCCTCCAGGAACACGGGTGTAATATTACACTGATTGTATCCTCCTCTTCCAAGATTCATTTGACACACTCACTCAAGAAACACAAATACTCACAAAGGAGCTCCCAAATAGGAATGGGCCATTGCCCAACAAAAACCACGAGGCCCTGCCACATCAGTTAAATTCCTAGGAAATATTTTGTTAGTGAAGAGCTGTTCCATCCTTGACACTGTCAGAAAACAATTAGTGGCCCTCTCTTAGCATCCACAGTGTTAAAACAAGCTAACAATCTTTTAGGACTTTTGGGGTTCTGAAGGCAACATATTCCTCATTTACAAATTTTACTCAAGTTCATTTATGCCGTTACTTGCAAACCGGTCCACCTTGAATGGGGCCCCTCTAAAAAAGGCTGTAGAATCTGTCCAAACTGCCCTGCAATAAGTACTCTCATTAATGCCCCCCAGAAACTCCTTCAATGTAGAGGCTTCGTATCCTCCTTGCATGCCTCCTGGAGGCTGTGGACGACCCATTATGGCCACAAGTTGCCAAGAGCTTGATACAAGAAACCACCCCCTCAGCTCCATGCCACTCACCATTTGAACATCAACTGCTGGTTGCACACTAGGCCTTTCTTGAGACTATGGCCCTCACAGGCCCTGAGCCTGTGACTCTCCATAACCAGCTGCCCCTTATGCCTTGGACCATTGATGCAGCACCCTGCAGACTTGCAACAGTTATAGAGACCTCCTTATTAAAATGGAAATGGTACTTACGGAATAGAAGCAAACTGGGTCTTTTGGAATATCCAACCTATAGGATGAAGTGGCTTTTCCTGTCTTAGGTCCCCTGCCAGATGCAGTGGTGCTGTAGGCCACCATTGTCCCAGACCCACTGGTCTTATATGTGAAGGGCTTTGCCTAGGGACTCGCTTATAGTAAGCACTCGATAAAATGTTACTTATTAACATTACTTACCCTTACTACTAGATCAGAAGCAAGTTTATGTCAGAAACTCATTTTTTAAAATCCAATGCAGCAACAGTGCCTGATACATAGAAAGCATTCGATAAATATCTATTGAATGAACTGAACAAATGGTTCATGAGAACTCACTGAAATTTTAAAGCAAATTAATAGGAAGATTAGCACAACTAAATCACTTGCATGGAATTTAATTCTAAGTGTACCTACATAGATCATCTATTTAAAAAAAAAAAGTAGAATTCAGGCCAAGATACAGGTTTGTCTTGAAAACTGCCTCCTAACTTGTATCTAGCTAAATTAATTCCCAGATGTTCCTCCACACCCTGCACCACCTCTCCCCATCCTGCATCACACACTCTCTCACCCTCTCTCTCTCTCTCATAACTGGGTTATGGGCTTAGCGGCCCTCTATATCTATTTTAACAAAAAATATACATTCATGGACTTAAAACAGTGACAAGTTAATTGGCAACTTGGTCCACGTTTCCTTCTGTTCGGAATCCTGTCCATAGACATTTCATTACCCTGGAAAGTTTGATGTGAAACATGATCTATATTTAATAATCCTAACTTAAATAGGCATAAAATATTTTTAGAAGTTAAAAAAGAGATTATACCCTCTGATATAGCAATTCTCTTTCAAGGATCTACCTTAAGGGAAAAATACAAGGGATAGAAACACAGATAGGTATAATCATGCTCATTAGAACATTAGGCAAAATTGCAAGAAATGTCCTATATGTGTAAAATATATAACTGTTTGCAGTACTCTAAAACGAGATGTTAAATAAAATAGTTTTGATTGACAGTGGGGAATGTTCAAAACATTGTAAGTGAAAAGCAAGATACATGTGACATAAAGAGAAGGCAGTTATCTCAATATCAGGGCATTGTTTCCTTAGTGATAAGATTATTCATGGTGTTTTTCCCCTGCTGTATTTTTAAACATTCTACAAAACCTGAATTAATTGAAAGATATGTCATTTAAATGTTTTATAGCCATGTTTGAATGATCTATAAGAATAAGTACAGAATGTGTCTAATTGGAAAATAAAGTCCTCTCTGAATGCAATTGACTATTGTATTATAAAATTGAGGGAAATTGTCACACAGAGTCATGTATATTTGTAAATTGACCCACCTAATGTTTCAGTGATTCCGGTTCCCCTGTGTACAAGCAATCACCTCGAAATGTTGTATTATCCTAGTTCTCTTTGGAGGAAGAAAACAAAAGTAGTAGAAATAGGACTATAAGGGAAAAAGAGGTTAGGGAAGTCTATAAACTTCCATTTTTGTTTTAAGAGGCCTATCTTGATAACATCCTCTGGTTCTTCAAAGCATATTATTAAATATTGATTTTTCACAAGAAATATTATAGGTGGTCATATTTTAAGCTTTTGCTTACTTGAGAACAAATATTTCCTTAAATTAACTTAGTTAAACTGAACTACAAGTCCTATTATCATAAAATGTCAGCTAAACATAACTTCTATTTCTGTTTTTACAAACATTTACATGTAAGTTTGTGACATAGTAATCATAATCCTTAATCTTAAATCATATTTTTATTTTAAATGATAATGCAAACCTAATTAATTTCCTTTGTGATACATCAAAAGGGACTCATGCTAGATTTTTCTGAAAAAATCATATAAATGTTAAAACTTCTGCAATCTGTGGCATAAATACTATAACATGAGGAAATTGGGACTGTCATGCGCGGACCTGCATATGAGCAGACAGTAAACTGGCACATCAGCAGTTCAGGGTGATAACAGATTTGCATTGATTTAACTTCCCTGTTTGGCCAGGCCCTTGGAGGATGGCAGCATGCACCTGGAGTGGGCGTGAGCTAGGAGAACAGCAGAGAATGCAAAGCTGACTCTCTCACCTGGTGACTGACTAACTTGATGGCCACGAACTTGGTCCCCATTTGTTTAGTTTTCTCACCAGCTGAGCTAACTAATCTTTAAGGTAGAATTATACAAGTTAGCACAGCATTCCAGAGTTTTTATTTTTCTCTTCAAAATCACCACTAAATTTCCAAAATATTTCCTATCATGTCATAGACTCAGAGGAGCTTCACAGTAATAAGATTGCTATGAAAAAAAATCACTTCAAAAATATTTAGGTATATTCAGGGGTTTGAAACAGTAATTTTTAACAAGCTGGAAGTGAAATCTAGAGCAAACTGAAACATTCACTCAAAGCAAAAACAATAAAACAAATAAATTCACCAAAGTAATTGCCTTTTTTTATTAGACATGGGGATTTCAAAGCCTCAAGGTAGACAATTAGTAATGCCATCATCTGGCAAAAAGAGCACCAGACGGAGAATCTAGAACCCTGGGATTTCGTCCTGCTGTCCTTATATAATATAATAAGTCCCAATTATCAGTTTCTTCATTTGTAGAGTGGGAGACTGGGCTTGACAAGTCTACAAGCCCTTCCAATTTTGAAATACTAAGAACTCTGTTCTTGTCAAAATTATATAAATGATCTAGTAAACATTTTTTAAAATCTAGATTTTTTTGACCCATGAAAAGGGTAGAGATGCTAAAAAGTTCCAAAATAAAACAAGCCTGCCTTTTTGAATCAAAAGTGTATGAATTGGAAAATAACTGTACAAAACATCCTCAAGAAGCTGTTTTTCCCCAACTGAAGGAAGATAGGATCGTCTGGACAACACAGAATATATTTTCTTAAACTAATTATTTCTAGTGCGGCACTGCAGTATTGCTAAAAGGTTTTTAAAAGACATTGTCAAGGTAATTTTCATATATTATCTAGAAATTTATCTTCCTCCCTTTCCTCTCCTTTACTATTCAAAATCATTGCATAAGTGTAAAAGTGAAACCTCAATTTCATCTAATAAATATCTGTCTTCACTTTATGGTGCTTCTCTGAAGGCTGGATGACTGGATTTGGAAGCAGAAAGAAGCACGTACAAAATTGTATCTAACCTTCATGGTGTTTTCAGTCCTTATGGTGTCCCCTTTAGTGTAGTCTTGGGAGAAAAATTAAGATGGAAAGCAGAAATGATATGAAAGATTTGCAAACTACAGTTGAAAGCCTCTAACGTCCTCAAAAAGGTAAGCCCCATATCAGAACATCACACCAAAAGGAAAGGGTAAAACAGAATTCTTAAGAAACTATTTCAGTTCATTCGGACCTTCTTTTTTTATAGCTACTTTAATTAAAGACAGAAAACAAAGATATAAGTTATTTCTAATTAAATATTGAGATGAGCATAACCCATATTTGCTGCCAATCAAGATAGTTTAAAAGGATTTACTATTTGTGATTTGTTCATTTATTTTCAACCCAGCCTTCCGCCCAACCCCTACTCTGTTTCCTTTAAAAAACTATCAAATGGGCCGGGCGCGGTGGCTCACGCCTGTAATCCTAGCACTCTGGGAGGCCGAGGCGGGCGGATCGCTCAAGGTCAGGAGTTCGAAACCAGCCTGAGCAAGAGTGAGACCCCGTCTCTACTATAAATAGAAAGAAAGAAAT
>CAUYRT010014350.1:0-16740 GCA_963574885.1 Lepilemur ruficaudatus
TTTCTATATATATTTGGTTGGCCAATTAATTTCTTTCTATTATTAGTAGAGATGGGGTCTTGCTCTTGCTCAGGCTGGTTTCGAACTCCTGACCTTGAGCAATCCACCCACCTCGGCCTCCCAGAGTGCTAGGATTACAGGCATGAGCCACCGTGCCCGGCCCAGATATTCCTTAATTAACTCTTTTTATCTATGTGAGCAAACAGTTACAAAATCTTTCAAAGACAACCTTCTAAGTTCTAAGATAAAGCTATCACTCAGCAGAAGGGTTTCACAGAGATCTAGTGGCTCCATATTTCTTTTTTTTTTTCCTTTTTTTTTTTTTTTTTTGAGACAGAGTCTCACTCTGTTGCCCGGGCTAGAGTGCCATGACATCAGCCTAGCTCACAGCAACCTCAAACTCCTGGGCTCAAGCCATCCTTCTGCCTCAGCCTCCCGAGTAGCTGAGACTACACGCATGCACCACCATGCCTGGCAAATTTTTTACATATATTTTTAGTGGGCCAATTAATTTCTTTCTATTTATAGTGAGACAGGTTCTTGCTCTTGCTCAGGCTGGTCTCGAACTCCTGACCTTGAGCGATCCACCCGCCTTGGCCTCCCAGAGTGCTAGGATTACAGGCGTGAGCCACCGCGCCCAGCCTGGTTCCATATTTCTTTATCTAGTTATTGTGGATTGAGATAGGCAGTCAGTAGTCAATCAGGAAGTGTCCCTTGGCTAACTGCTTTTAGCCACATGTGTCTGTCTCTTGGGTGGGCACTCTTTGATCAGCTTTCATCCCATGACTCAATGCAAACCTGCTTTGTCATTCAAAGCAAGTGAAAACCACAGGTTTGAGACTGCAGCCTCACTGACACTGACCTTTGAGATGCCCTCCTGAGGTGAGGCAGCTTTTGATATGCAAACTAACACTTTCACATATCCCTTCAGGGCAAAGCCCTGCAAAACTCCTGAGATCATTTCTGTCTCTAATATTATAGGGGGTATTTCCATAAAGCAATACTTCTCTGGAGCAACAGAATTAAACTAGAAATCAAAGGATAACTGGAAAGGTAACTGGAAGATCCTAAAATGCATGAGGATTAAACAACACACTTGTAAGCAACATATGGGTCAAAGAAAACATCTCCAGACAACTTTCAAGAAATATTCTGAATTAAAAGAAAATGAAAATACAACTTATTGGAATTGGTGGCATGCAAGGAAATCAGAGGTTAGAGGTGAATTTATAGCAGTGAATGCATGCATTAGAAAAGATGGAAGATCTAAAATCAATCATCAGAATTTCAAACTTTGGAACCTAGATAAAGAAGAGAAAATTAGCCGCGTGCGGTGGCTCATGCCTGTAATCCTAGCACTCTGGGAGGCTGAGGTGGGCGGATCGCTCAATGTCAGGAGTTCGAAACCAGCCTGACCAAGAGCGAGACCCTATGTCTACTAAAAATAGAAAGAAACTAATTGGACAACTAAAATTATATAGAAAAAATTAGCCATGCATGGTGGTGCATGCCTGTAGTCCCAGCTACTCGGGAGGCTGAGGCAGAAGGATTGCTTGAGCCCAGGAGTGTGAGGTTGCTATGAGCTAGGCTGACGCCACGGCACTCACTCTAGCCCAGGTGACAAAGTGAGACTCTGTCTAAAAAAAAAAAAAAAAGAAGAGAAAATTAAATCCAAAGTAAGCAAAATAAAACATACAATATTGTTATGAGACTAAAAATAAAGTAAAAGTTAAAGCATTTTACTGGAGTTTTTAAATGAATATTGTTAGCTTAATAGTTCCAAGAAAAGAAAAGCATTCAAAACTCATAGGTAAAATACAGCACCCCAAACAGTACCCTTGCTTTGCTTCAGGTCATGCAGAAGTGACTACCCTGAAATGAGATAATTAGTTTTCAGAAATGATCAATGAAAGACATACTGAAGTGAGGTAATTTCATTTCTTTACTAAGTTGCATGCTTTACTATTGCTAAAATTATAGATTTTTAACATTCTCACCACAAAAAAAAAATAATTTGGTGAAGTGATGGATATGTTAATTAGCTTGAATGGCTCTTTCTATAATACATGCATAGTGCAAAGTATCACATGGTAAGTCGTATATACAGTAATTATTTGTCAATTAACAATAAATAAGTTGGAAAATTCTTTATTTGTGAATAATCTACCAATAAGAAATTTAGGTAACTATTGCTTCATACATATATAAAAGGGCCCATGTGATAGAAAGAATGAAGTTAAAACATATGTTATAGTCTGATAAACACAGAATCATCAGGTTTGCACGAGAGTATCAAGGAAAAGAGGATACACTGACACAGATGGGTGAACATGTGTGTATCCACAGAGAAATGTCCTGTAAAGCCAGTCCCTTTCCTGCAGGTGGGAGGGGGGAGAGGGGATGGGTAAACTCACAACTAATGGGTGTGGTGGGTGTGGTGCATGCTGTCTGGAATGGGCATGTTTGTAGCTCTGACTCAGGCAATGCAAAGGCAATTCATGTAACCAAAGCTTATGTACCCCCGTAATATTCTGAAAAAAAATGCAAATTTTGTTATAGATGATGTTTATATGACCAAAGAATAGTAAACCTATACATGGATGTGAAAGGCATTTGCACACAAAACCTAAAACTAACAACAAATATTAGAAGGAATGATCTGAAGAGGTAATTTGGTGTTGGTTGTTGAACAATCTCAATATTTATTCAAAAGAACTGAAATCTCCAACTGATCCAGGAGTGTGGGCAGACAGAGAGTAACTGGCCTTGCAGACCCCATGAAGAGGTTCTGCACTCAGCTGTGCCTTCTCCTGCACAGCCTGTGGTGGAAGAGGTGTGGAGTAGGTTGGCCACACCCACTGGGCAGTCTGTGCTGTGTAGGAGGTGCCCAGGGATCTGTACAGGTTCCTGTCCTGCTAACTGTGGCTGCTGGAGTACAAGTTTTCCTAGGATCCAGAAAGCAGAGAAAGATAATTAGGAGGCATGAAATTGAATGAAATTCCCTAAGAATATACCGAAAAATAACACAGAGCGGTGTAAGGGGATTGTCTAAGGTTCACGAGGACCTTAGACATAAGGATCAACAGCAATGTTCTAGAGTTCCAAACTCTACTCTCTTCTTTCTAGGTAAGGCTGGGAATATTGGCTAAGGAGCAAGGTATGAATATTTTTACTTTTCTCTGTCTTTATTACCCAGTGAGTGGCACAGTGGTTTAGAGAATGGGCTGTGGAGGGAAAATTATTGTATCAAATGAACTCTTAACAATAAGACTGTGGTATTTGAACAGAGATGGTGAGATAAAACAATAAAAAGAAGAAAAGTGAGCTTAAAATGAAAACATGTATATCTGTGTAAATAATTTATAAAAAAGATTAATGTAGAAAAGGTGAATTATCAGTAAATATTACCAGATATTGAATATCCACCTGGAGAATTAAAATCTACCTTTAAACTTGCATTACACACTAAATCAATTTCAGGTGATTGCACAATAAATCAATTTCAGGTGGATCATAGACAAAATATTGGAAAAAAGTCAATACAGCATTTATAATTTAAGAAAATAATTTCATGACTACAAGGTAGGGTAGAAATTCTTCAGAAGCATCTAGAAAGTCTTTTCCCCATAAGATAAAAAAAATATCCTAACATAGTTGATGTGAGCAAAGACTCTGGATAGAGACACAGTCAACCTCAAGTTCATCCACCTCTTTCCTGCAGGGCTTCAGCTCAGATTGAGAATTGGACCATGGGAGTGGTTGTTAGGGCCTACCTCTTGAGATGTTGTGAGGACTGAATTAATTAATAATACAAAAAGTGCATAAACTAATGTTAATCGTAGGTCTGTAGCATAGTAAACACTAACTCAGTATTTGCTAATACCGGCAGCTTAGTCTAATTGCAAGGTGTATCATTTGATTTAATTGTAAGATACATTTTTATTTCATGCCACAATGAAAGCATAAAAACAAACTATGATACAAATATGTCTTTATCACTTAAAAATTTTACCTCATAATTGTAGAAGAAAACTCTTAGAACTTATATAAACGTAGATTTTTCTCTTTCTTTTCTTTTTTTCTTTTTTCTTTTTTTTTGAGATGAGCTCTTGCTCTTTCACCCAGGCTGGAGTGCAGTGGTGTAATCATAGATCACTGCATCCTCAAACTCTCAAACTCCTGGGCTCAAGCAATCCTCCCCACTGAGACTACAGGCAGGCACTATCACACCTGGCTTTTTTTTTTTTTTTTCAATAGAAGCAGTCTTGCTATTACCTAGGCTAATCTTGAAATACTGGCTTCAAGCAATCCTCCTGCCTCAGCCTCCCAAGTTGCTGTGATTATAGGAGTGACATTTTTCTCTTACATCACTCCTATGATTATATTCTATAAGTTGGAAAATAACAGCAAAATGTATTAACTAAGGTTTTCTATTAATAAATTTATCTTGTTCAAACCAAACTATTCTGAATAACTTTTCAACTCATCTTGTCTGTGATTTCTCCTACCCTGACACCATCTAAGCTAATTAGAAGCTTTGCTGATGCCACCTTTATTATCAGAGTTGTATAAAACCTTCTGTTAGATTTTCTAACCTAGTTACCTTCCTTCTGCAAGTTTTGATGTTGACAATATTGCCAGAGGTGACAATGGGAAGTTTTTACACCAACTTCACATGTGTCCACATGAGGCTAATCACCTTATGAATGAATGCCTTCTGACCAACAGCAATTTTAAGATGCATCTCTATTTGAACAATGTAAAAATGTGCCCTTTACAAAAAATGAAACATACCATTTTTCTCTGGGACTGCCCATTTCTCAAGGTCAAATCATGGTGGCTCATCTGCTATATTATGATCTATTATTGAGGAAACATGCTTAAATATAGCTTAATGTAAGTTATTATTGTACTGGAATTTCTATTTTAAATACTGCAGTAAATTCTTATAATTTTACATTGGACTGAACATTCATTTTGGATATGCTTGGGATACTCATACTAGAACCAGGGTTTTGTCACCCATGACAGCTTTCAGTGTATGGCCTCCTCCATGTTCCTCAATTATTTTCTTATAGAACCCCCTCTAGGTGACCACTCCATATAGGACAGCTAGATATAACACTTATTATATACCCCACTGACCTCTTTGCCATGTGAAAAATGCACAGATAACCTGCAGTGTGTGAAAGCTGATCATCAGTGCCAATGGAAAAAAACTTCAACCCTATAAAATAATTTAAAGAGGTTTATTCTGAGCCACATTTGAGGACCATGGCCTGGAGTTATGCCCAAGAAGCCCTTAGTAAGGGGTCTCACCATGGTTGGGTTACAGTTTTGTTTTATACATTTCAGGGAGACAGGAATTACACATAAAGTCATAAATCTATATATGGAAGGCATACATTGCTTTGACCCAAAAAGGCAAGACATCTCAAAGTAGGGGAGTATAGGTTATAGGTGGGATTCTTTGACTTGTAATTGGTTAAAGAAATGAAGCTTTGTCTAAAGGCTCAGAATATTTTAAGTTAAGGGCTCGTTCTCTTCTGCAGGGAGGGCCAGCCTCTACTATGTCTGTGGAATAGACTTTCTAGATTTTTTGCAGGGAAGCTGATCTTTTCTGCAGGGAGAACTTGCCTCTGTTCCATCTCTGGAGTAGACTTTCTAACTTTCTATAGTTTCTGAATAAATCTCACTTTTGCTTTATTTTGTTTGCTCACTTCTAAATTCTGTGCAAAGCCAAGAACCCACTTGGACTTCTAGTGGCTCCCAGCATTGGGAGTCACTTTCCTGCATCATCTTCCTGGCAACCAAGAAGGGACCAAAGGAGACCCCAACCTAAGCCCCAAAATAACACCATATGGCACTATTCAGACCTGAAGGATAGGTATGTCTCCCTTCATCTGGTTTGGTTTCTTTTCAGTTTTCTTGCCTTCTAAAGTGTCCAACTCTATTATTCTATGTCTCTTTCTGACTCTTCACTGTCTCCTTTTTGTCTTTCTTCTCTCTGGGCAATTGTTTCCATTCTCTGTAAAGCAAGCCATTTCCCCTGTTTATTCCAAAATTTTTATTTTCTTAACAGAGGTCCCTTATTGTGGTGATGCTGGGATGCCAGAGCCAGATTGTGTGGGTGACTCCAACTTAAAGGGCTGAAATAGGCCTCTTGGGGACACCAGGTGGCTGAAATAGGCCACACTTTAGCTGAACTAGGCAGCACACACTCCTGCCCTGGGTGCCTCAGCGTTTTCAGCATTTTCAAAGGGACTCTCTTGTTTGGTGACCTCAAGTTAAAGGGCTGAAATAGGCCCCTTGGGAATGCTTATTTTTCTGAAAGCCAGGCCGCTTAGTGCCCTCTGTCAGTGTTTAACTTTTTCTTTTTTAACCCCCTTATGACCTGTCTTCGCTTGGCCTAACTCTTATAACTTATCATTTTCTCAGCAATTGGCTGTTGTTCCTTAGGTTGTTTGTTTCCAAAACCCTTAAACTCTAGACTTATTCTTGGTATCTTAAGTGAGCTGGCTTTATAATTTCTCCAGGCTACTTGTGATGATGAAAACTTTTTTTTTTTTTCCCTTCTGTCTGAGGCCTCTTCTTGCCTGCAGTTAGGCTGCTAGTCTCACCCCAAGTGATTTCTTCAAGGAAGACTATAATGTTGCATTTGTTCTCAGACTGAAGCCTGTTCTGTACTTTTTATGTTGCAACATTTGTTTTGCTATGTTCTATCTTTTCACCTGGAGCCTTTGAGCTTTCTCAGTTGCAACAGCCTTGATTCTGCAAGGTTTGGCCCCTATTACTTTGTGGATTTTCTTAGAGGAAAAGGGAAGGTGAAACCTTGTATTTATTAGTTCCCTGACAGGCCTCAGGAAGCCCCTCAGTCTAGCAGGTCTGTTCAGGATGGGGATGACAACTAGCATCCCAAAGGACTCTCCACTAGGACGTCTCCTCAACAACTGGAATAAATTTAAGTTAGAAAGTCTAAAAAGAAAGAAATGTACTGTTATTATTATGATTATTTTGTAATACTGCATGGCCGCAACGCATGTCAGAGGATCAGGAGGCATGGCCGGTACATGGCTCCCTAACGTATAATACCATACTGCAGCTAGATTTGTTCTGCAAAAGACAGGGAATATGGGGAGAGGTCCCATATATTCTTTTTTTTTTTTTTTTGATACCTATTATTTTAAGATTTCAAATTACTGAAAATAATCTTGAAACTATGACATACAGACACACACCTTCATTTGCCAGTTTTCATATAGTTTCTCTCCCCCATGCTAGATTAGTGATTTCCTGATTACATGTTTTATTGCCCTAAACAATTGTTGCTAGAAAAAAATCTAAACTTGCCTTTCCAAAGACATGAAATTAGGCATTACCTATCATCTCCATTCCTCCCAGATGCCTCAATCATTAGGTAAGGTAGAGAAAGCCAATCACGTCCTGAAAAGGACACTGGCAAAACTTTGTCAGGAAACCTCTGAAAACTGGGTCTCTGTCCTACCTATAGCCCTCCTACAAATTAGCATAGCCCCAAAAGAAACCTTAAAACTTAGTCCATTTGAAATAACTTATGGGAGGCCCTTTCTAACCTCAGACCTCTTATTTGATGAAGATAGAACACTAAGTCAGGTCCAAACAGCCCTCCAAGAATATGGCAATAAAATATCACTCTCCCCCTAGAAGGAAGAGGTCAACTCTCTATATGAGCAGGAAACCAAGTCTTTTTAAAATCTTGGAAAGAGGCATCTCCTGAGGACCAAATATGCCCAAAGTGGAGTGGTTATTTTGCTGTATCACTAAGTGTCCCCACTGCTGTTAAACTTCAAGAAATTTCCAGCTGAGTACGCTTACCTAGGGAAAAGCGTTTTCTCCTGAGCCATTTTAGGCAGACCCAGAAAGAACTTCATGAGAACCTGCCTATAAAAAGCCAACCTCTTGACGGATTAAAGGTCCTATTTAAGAGGAAGATAAACCATTACTCAGCTTCAGATAACTGAATATTTAGCTTTTGGTTTTAATTGTTGTATTCTGGCTCTCATTGTCAGTAATCCATAATATCTCAAGTATGGTAGTCACCATGATAATGCTCTTGCTTTTTATACCAACTTTGTCTGCCATTTTTTTTTTTTTTTTGACAACTCTCTTATGCCCTGGCTGAGGGTAAAAACTGAAACGATTGCTGGATATGCCATGCTTCATAATTTCTTGGACATCCCCCCAACCAAAGGGGACAGTGACACAAAATTTGCATCTCTTCTTTCTCACTCTTTCACTCCTCACATGACTGATGTTTGTTAGGTTGAACCCAGAGGATAGTGTAAAAGTTCCATGGGAGCTTGACCTTTACACTCTCCCCACCCTTGCTTGTGGAAGACAGTCTGGCCTCACCCCTTTTGAGGGCCTTCCCAAACCTGCCCATAAAAGCCCTAGACACCCACAATTTCAACTTTGGGCTGGTGCCATTTTTGGACTCAGCCTGTCTGTATGTAGATGGGGCTGTAATAAATCTCTTAACTCTGACCTTGGCCCTGTGTATTCCTCCCTTGGCATTTCTAACATTTGGTGCTGAAACCCAGGAGAGCCTTGTGAAGAAAGTAACTGGGGCATGGCTCCAGAACCTGGGCTCGGGCTTCCAACTCAAGGAGCAATATGCAGTGGCAACTCATCCCAGGATAAACTCTGAATCCTGCCATAGACTGGAGGACCAGCCAGCACCAATCCTTCCTCACTGCCCTCTCGAGCTTGCCAGGGAGGACCCCAGACAGAGGGAATCTTTGCCTTTACAGTGATGACCTACCTCACATCCCACAGCAGCCATCTTCTAAGTAAGAACGGCTCCCAATGGCCTGAAAACAGCACTTTGGATTTGAACGCATTATGTGACTTAGACAATTTCTGTGAATGTGATGGAAAGTGGTCTGAAGTTCCCTATGTCCAGAGCTTCTTTACCCTTAGATCCTGCCCCTCTCTTTGTCAATCCTGCTCAACCTACCACATCCTATTCTTACACTCCAAACTCCCCTTTTCCCCCACCCAACTTTGATGGAGACTTTGATCCCACCGACCACTGAGTCTCCCCATGAGTCCCCTTTTCCTCAAGCATCATTTCCTGAACACCCACCAAACCTACCCTCTCCACCACTCCAGTCCTCCACAAGTCCCCTTCCTCAAAATCCTCCACCCATTTTTTTCTCCTCATAAGTGGCCGGGCCAGAACCAACCCCACCATCCAAGAGGTGGCAGGGGCCGCGGGTATCGTTTTGGTACATGTCCCTTTCTCTATGTCTGACCTTTTTTAAAGAAGAGATTAGGTTCTTTTTCCACAGACCCCACCACTTACATCAAAGAATTTGAATATCTCATCCCATCTTATGACTTGACGTGGCATGACCTCTTTGTTATTCTCTCCTCTACCTTAAGCCTAGAGGAGAAAAAAAAGAGTCTGGATGGCTGCTCAGACCCAGACTGATATTCATCTGTAGGATAACACTCAGCCTGTGGGTGCCACAGCAGTGCCCCGGGAAGACCCTGTTTGGGATTATCAAACTGGAACACTCAGTCACCGTCACCAGGCACACATGACCTCTTACCCCTTATCTCAGGCCTCAAAAAGGCTGGACAAAAGGCGGTGAACTATGAAAAACTTAAAGAAATCAGTCAAAAAACAGATGAAAACCCTGTTCTTTTCCTATCCCAGCTAAACAGAGAAATACTGGACCAAAAGGTTAAAACAGAACTCATCCAAATTGATCTAGCTACCCCAGCCCCATACAGATGCCCTTACCTCAGTGGAATTTGAAAACTTACAGAACCCATTGAGACATCGCCATTAATTGCCAAATTCTTAAATACTACTCTATGAGCCCTGCCCAACTATACTTCCTGCTGGATTTGCCTCCCACTATAAAAGCGGGTCTTTATAGGAGTCCCAGTGCCCTCTGGGTGGAAAGAAACTATCAACCCCACTGCCCAAAGTAATTCCACTGCTATTCTGGGGCCAGTAGCTGGCAATGTTAAACTGGCCATGCTCCAAAAGTCAAACATAACATGTTTCCATAAGATGCAAGGGAATCTCTCAGTAGAGGAGGTCCCTGGAAGTATATGTACACAGAATAAAACTGAGTCTGGAAACGAAATGATCTGTTCCCCAAAACGTATCGTTTTCCTCTGTGGAACTCAGGCATATTCCTGCCTGCCTTCCAGCACACTGATCTGGTAGCTGTGTACAAATATTCCTCACACCTGATATTTCTATCTTTAAAGACAATGAATTAGAAGAGGCTCTGAGCCCATACATAAACATTCGGCAAAAGCGGGCTGTCTTGGCTAGTCTCCTAATAGGAGGAGTAATTGCCGTCCGCGGAATAGGAACCGGATTAGGTGGCCTAGGAACTTCATTAAACACATACTATAAATTATCCCAGGAATTAAATGAAGACATGGAAAGAGTAGCAGACTCCCTCCTATCTCTATAAGCCCAAATAAATTCACTAGCCACGGTGGCCTTACAAAACTGCTGGACCCTGGACCTCCTTACTGCAGAAAAGGGGGGAACTTGCATCTTTCTGGGGGAAGAATGTTGTTATCATGTAAATCAATCAGGGAGAGTAACCACAAAAGTTAAAGAATTAAAAGAAAGAATAAAAAGGAGAAACCAAGATTTAGAACAGTCATGGGGCTTCAACCTCAGAACATGGGCTACATGGTTATTGCCACTGGCAGGACCCATCATAACTATACTTCTCCTGATAACCTTAGGTAGGCCCTCTTGCCTTTAACTCTATCACCAGCTTCATACAAAATATCACGTGACAGAAAGTGGCCCGACTCATGGTTTTACGGGGCTATCATCCCTTACATGATGCATTATAGAAAGAA
Organism: Lepilemur ruficaudatus; assembly: GCA_963574885.1. Lineage (NCBI taxonomy): Eukaryota > Metazoa > Chordata > Mammalia > Primates > Lepilemuridae > Lepilemur > Lepilemur ruficaudatus. The sequence goes on from CAUYRT010014350.1 coordinate 10,882, forward strand.
TTTTGTAATAAGCATCAAAGAGGGGAAATGATAGAGCAAAGGGAAATTCTGCTCAACAAAACCCCTCCCCATGAGTAAACCCCTATGTAACTGCTAAACTGCTGCCGCTCTTGCTTTTGTCAACTGCTTGCAGCAACTTCTGCCATGGTAAGATAAGACAGGAAGAAATTCCATAGAAACTCTATACCAGAAACTGAGGTTGCTCGAGACCCTGCCCCACTAAAGATAACCACACTGTAACTGTGCCCTACACCCTCCCCAAAACAAAATGTATAAAAGACTGCTACACTCTCTGTTCAGGGCTCAGAATTTGCTGGCAAGCCCCCTCTGAGCCCGCCGGCGTAAATAAACCTGGTTGTCTACACCATTTTGTGCCATTCAGTTTGTTCTCAGTCACCTTTTCTGTAACATGACTGCAACTAGTACAAGCAGCCAAGTGGACTGTACCCGGGAAAGCAATAGAGGTCATGCTGCCTGAGGCTGTGGGAGTCTAACCTCCACCTCAGTATGTTCAGGAGGCAGCACTAGTAGTCAAAATAAATTATTCTCAAACTTTTAGATGTAATATCTACCATGCTTGGTTTTAGACTTGCTTAGAGCTTGTTACTCCTTTCTTTTTTGCTTATTTCTCTCTTTTGGAATAGGAAAAGTATACCTTATGCTTTATTCCACCACTCTATCTGAAGTAGATATTAGTTTTGATTTGAAAGGCTGACAGATGAAATTTTGGACTTTATTCTTTTGAATTGGTGTCAGAATGATTGAAGACTTTGGAGTATAGGGATGGAATGAATGTATTTGCATGTGACAGGGCATGACTTTTGGGGAGCCAAGGGTGGAATGCCATGGGCTGAATTTTTGTCTCCTCCTAAACTCATGTTGAAATTTTATCCCCAAGGTGGCAGTATTGAGATGTGCTGCCTTTTAGAAGTGATTGGATCATTAGGGCATAATCTCACCACAGATTAATCATACCCTAATCTAATCATGGATTAATCTAAATATAGATCAATAAATTAATAGGTTTATAGATTAATGGGTCATCATGAGAGGGGACTGGTGGCTTTATAAAAGGAAAAGAGAGTTGAGCTAGCATGCTAGTATGCTCAGCTCCATTGATTTGTGATGCCCTGTGCTTCCTCAGAATTCTTCAGAGGGTCCCCACCACCAAGAGGATCTTATCAGATGTAGTTTCTCAACCATGGACTTTTCAGCCTCCAAAACTTTAAGAAATAAGTTTCTTTTCTTTTAAATTATTCAGTTTCAGGTATTCTGATATAAGCAACAGAAAACAAACTAATATAGCATTTCTTTAGTATTACCATGCCCTGTGATTAAGGTCAATGGGAAACTACAACAACCAGTCCAGGCAGGGATATGAAAGGTCCAGTTCCTTCAGGAATGCAGCTTTCAATCACCCTGCCAGGGAAAGAAGTAGGACCAGCTCAGGTGCTGTAGAAGACAAAGTGAATAAAGAATGGTAGTAAAGGGATACCAGCTACAACCATGTGACTAGTCACAGAAACCAAGATTGTAATTGTCATGAGTATTTCCTCCTTATTTTGTTAAGAATATGTTTGTGTATGTGTATATATATATAGCTATATATAGGTATGTAGCAAATATCTTCATTTTTGTTCCTCTCTTGTTCCTTTATCATGTAACATGAGATCTACTGACTTAGTATTGAAGTTATGGGATATCAAGAGAAGAATAGACTTTGCCTAAGGACTTTAACTTAAGGGAAATGATTAGTGTATTTTTTAGTTGTAGGCAAGATAGCTGTATCCCCTTAGGCTGAACTATTCCCTTGTTATTGTCTTTATTTGCAGATTAAGTAATCAACTTGACTGGATTAAGAACTACCTAAAGAACTGGTAAAGCATTACTTCTAGGTGTATCTCTGAAGGTGTTTCAGGAGCAAATTGGTGTGTGAATCAGTGGACTAAGTAAGATCAATGGGGTCAAACACCAACCAACCTGCTGTGGGCTCAAATAAAAGAAAAGTAGTGAAGAGGATTTTCTCTCCTTCCTTCCAGGATCTGGAACACACTCTTCCTCCTGCCCTTGCACATCAGAACTCCAGTCTCTCTCTCCTTGGGGCTCCAAGACTTTTACCAGGAGCCCACCAGTCTCTCAGGATTTTAGCCTCAGACTGAGAGTACACCAAGTGCTTCCTGGTTCTGAGTTTTCAGACTTGGACTGAGCCCCCCTAAGAGCATACCAGGGTATCCAGCCTGCAGAAGGACTGGTGTGGGATCTCTCAGCCTCCATAATTATGCCAATCACTTGACCTAATAAATCCCCTGTCATCTATCTATATTCTATTTGTTTTCTCTCTTTGCAAAACACTGCCTAATGTACTGGCCCATCACTCTCTCTCTCCTGCTTTGTTCCCTACCCACCCTTGCTGCTTGTGAGTATGTGTCCTGGAGAGTTCTCCTCTTCCTCTTGGCCTCTGAGGAATGCTGCCCTCTTCTTTCAGGGATCTGTAAGTAATATACTGCTTCTCTTATTTTATGCATTTTGTTCAGTTGCCTCCCTGAGACTCATTTGACCAGAACACCTGAATCTCACCTTTATCCCACTCAGTGCTCTTCTATGGAATGGCTATAATGGTAGGAATAAAGTGAACAGGTCAGACAGGAGCCACAAGGGCTACTGCTAGTATAAATAATTTTCCTCTGAGAGGGATGTCTGGTCACAGGTCAGACAATCAGGCATTAGGCTACCTATCAGGACAAAAAATCATCCCATTAAAGCATAGGACTAAACTTTGCATTCTGTCAGTAGTTTATAGTCAGTAGTTTCTGTCAGCTATAGTTTATAGTCACCATCCTGAGTGATATCTCAAAATCAAATAAAAATCACAAAAATAAAACATGTAGTGAGGTAATTTTATAAACTATAGTTCAAAGAATCCATTGAGAAGGAAGATATAAACGGCAAGGTGTTACTTAAAAGTTTGCAGTGGAGTGATACCACTCTAAAGACAGAAAAATCTGTACCTTGAGAATTTCAGGCCTAATCATAGAAATATGAGCAATGTTCTTTGTAATTTACAGTCTGAATCCTACTTATTTAATCTATTTATTTATTTATTTATTTTTAGAGATAGAATCTCATATTACCCAGGCTGGTGTGCAGTGGCTATTCACAGGCACCATAATATTACACTACAGCTTAAAACTCTTGGTCTCAAGCAATCTTTCAGCCTCAACCTCCTGAGTAGCTGGTAATATAAGCATGCAGTACTGTGCCCAGCCAGATACAATTCTTAAATCTAGAACAGTTTTGTGTGTCTAAATTTTTCTTCCTTCTCATTTGTCTTTCTAATCATGTGGATATGATCACACAAATCGCTTTATGGAGTAGTCACTGCTGACATAGATGCAGTAAGGTTTTCACAAATGTTTTTGTCTGCTCATGTGTTACTCTGGTCAGCTCTATTTTGGAATACTTGGAAAATGGGATAGGCTTTGGTCTTCTCTGATGAATATATTAAATAAAGAATGCATGCATATAATTTATAATTTAAGATGTTGAGTGTATTTGCATCCACAGTGTCATAAGGCCAGAAAGAAACTTAAGAAACTTAAACCTTTCTGTTTAAGTTAACAGCATGTCTTGATCTCAAATATATGAGCCGTGTTTTCACTTTATTTTTATTTTGAAATAATTTTAGATTTAAAGAAAGTTGCAAAGATGTTAATATTATATAGAATTTCACACACTCTTTCTCTCTCTCTGTTAACAACTTATATAACCTCAGTATATTTACAAAAGCTCAGAAACTGACAAAGGTACAACCAAACTATAGAATTTCTTCATATTACTGCAGTTCTCATTACTATTACCTTTCTGTTTGAGATCTAATCCAGGATAACACATAACATTTAATGTAAAGTATATTATTTATTGCTGTATGACAAATTACTACATAGCTTAGTGACTCGCAACCACATACCAATTACTCACAGTTTCTCTAGGTCAGGAATCCAGATGCATATGATGCCAAGGCTGAGGTCTTAACTGAAGGCTAAGTGAGGAAAGATCCCATTTTAAACTCATGTGATTGTTGTTAGGAGTCTGTTGATGCCCAGGTCAAGATGACTTCTGGTTAATTATTTCAAACCTTTAAAAAATTAACAGAAATATTTTACTAACTCTTCTTCCAAGAAGATAAACACAACAGAGCATAAGAGGTCACTGCCCAATATATTCTATTAGGCCAGTTAACCCCAATTCCACAAGTAGAAAAAGACAATTCAAGATGAGGAATTATAGATCAATATGCCTCATGAAACAGAGACAATAATTCTCAAGAAAGCAATATCAAATCAGCAACATAAAACAAGATTATACATCATGACCAAGGGCATTTATCTCAGGAACCTAAGTATGCTAAATCATATAAAAACAACTAGTGTAATATGCTATATTAGGAGAATAAAGGATGGAAGCCTCATGAGTAACTCTAAAAATGCAGAACAAACACATAACAAATCCAAAACCCAATCATGGTAAAAATGCAAGGTCATCCATGAAAAATTCACATAACAACACATGGAATCAAGAAATTCTTAGTAATTTCCCCAAGATTAGAAACAAAATGTTGACCACTATGCCTCATCTGCTAAACATTGTACTAGAGAATGTAGTTGATAAAATTAGGCTAGAAAAATAAATATAGGAGATACCAAACAATCTCTATTTGCAGTGACATGATCTATTGTATAGAAAATCCTAAGAAAATCCTAGCAACTAAAATAGAATTATAACAAAAAAAACCCAGTAATGTTGCAGTATACAATATCAATAAAAATTGTATTCCTATATGATAGCAATTAATCAAAACATGAAATTCAGAAAAAAAATCCATTTTATATAGCATCAAATGAAATATATTTGGAAATAAATTTAGCATCAAGGAACTAAAGAAACCCTAAATAAATGGAAAATATTAGACTTTTATTTTTCAGAACGCTTAATATTATCAAGATGCTAATTCTTTCCGAAGGAATCTATAGATTCAATAAAATCCCCCCGGAAATTCTATCTTACATTTGTTTTTCATTTTTAGCAATAATTTGAAGGCTAATTTTAAAATTTATAGGGAAATGTAAGTTGTCTAAACCAGCCAAAACAATCTTAAAAGAAGAACAAATTCAAGTACTCAAATTACAGTTTCTTTTATTAAGTTTTAAAACTTAATAAAAATTGATAGTAATCACAACATCATTGTACTAGTATGAGGATAAACATATAGGTCAGTTGAATAGAGTTGAGTATCCAAAATTATCCTTATGTTTATGGTAAATGGATTTTATAACCTTGTCAAGATATTTTCATATAGAAAAATATTGTTTCAACAAATGTTACTGGGAAAAGTGGATATCCACAAGCAAGTAGACTCCTCTCTCACATTATATACATAATCAATTGAAAATAAATCATAAACTGAAATGTAAGAGCTACAGCCATGAATCCTATAGAACAGAAAGCACAAAGAAATCTTCGTGGCCTTAGGTGAAACAATGGATTCTGAAATATGACACCAAAATAAAAGTGACAGAAGAAAAAAGTAGATACATTGAACTTCATCAGAATCAAAAACTATTGTGATTCAAAATACACTATATACATGACACAAAGAGTGGGAAAAATGTTTGCAAGTCATATAGCTTATAAAGCTCTATTGTCAAGAATATATAAAACAGGCCGGGCGCGGTGGCTCACGCCTGTAATCCTAGCACTCTGGGAGGCCGAGGCGGGTGGATAGCTCAAGGTCAGGAGTTCAAGACCAGCCTGAGCAAGAGCGAGACCCCCGTCTCTACTATAAATAGAAAGAAATTAATT